>JAHPZR010016292.1:0-10592 GCA_019787425.1 Platygyra sinensis | reverse complement strand
TAGGCTCTATGAGATGTAGCTCTGGAGGGACACAATTTGAAATATTCCCGTGAACATGTTGGATACTTGCATTTTGTATTACTATTGGTAGGAGCCTCGTAGCCTTGTCGTTCATGGCAATATGGCGCGCCATCTGTAAGCAAAATTACTTTTCGACATATTACGACCCATTACGACACATGCATATGTCGAAAAGACATGAAACAGGTCGAAATAGGTCGAAATGGGTCGAAATAAGTAATGTGATATCATCATGTCATGTAATACTATCTCGAAATAAGTTGGTTGTCATGGCTATACCATGTAATGCGAAGCCAGTAATTACTTATATCATGCAATGTGATGCGGCTCGTGACGTTCGAAACCTTAGTAACCCCTTTGTTGTTAAGGACGGAAGCTGTTCTCGTACACGAAGCTTATTTACCCCAGCTCCTCTCGGCTCGATACCGTTCCGCCATATTTTGATCGTCTCGCTCCTCGCCCGATCGACTTCTCGTGGAAGTTTCATACAAGCGCACCGTTCCCTCGATAAGTTTATTACGGCTTTATATATACATTTGTTTCTTTAGATTTATTACAATATCTATTCAGTAGTATCTCGTTGTTGTCGACTGCAGCTCCATATCGATCTGTTGCTCTCGCAGGTGCTTGATCATTGCTGCCCTCAATCATTCTTTGTTCGTTTTATTTTTTGTCTATCTTTTCGCTCAATTTTTTACCGTAATTTGTAAGTCCCAATTATTCGATTGAATCATGTCTGGATATTCTGCTGAATTGTTTTTGGAAAATGTGGACCAAGAGTTTCTTTGCGGAATCTGGTGAGTGAATGTTATTCCTGTATTTTTTTGCAGCAATGTTTGAGTTCACTGCCCACCATGCATGGAATGGTTTCAATGACATTACAATCCTCTGACTGTCCTAGTCCTGCATACAGAGGCCTTTGTCGCGTGGGCGGTCTGTTGTACAATTACATGTACAGACCACGTGATATGCCCTAGGAAATTGTTCTCGTTACATTTGTCTAAAAATTAGTTTTTTCACATACACGCAGCTATTTAAACGTTTTAAAGAAAGTTTTCTCAAGAGTATCATCACATTGTCTGAAATGGGGAAACAATCTGCCCAAGCTAAAAATGTCTATTTATCAACTATCCACCAAAGGTGAAGTGAATATTTTTAAATTCATTGAGCGTGAGGGGAATAATTGTTTAAGGATAATTTCAGAACTGAGTAATAGAGATTAATGGATTAAAACATAAAAAGAGCAACACAATTGTTTGTTTGCATACACATGTAGCCGTAGAGTTTTAATATTAAGTTTACATGTACATTGGTTGCGAATCAGTTTACTCATCAAGTTCAGCAGTAAAACAAGCAAGCGAAACATTACAAAAAAAGTTAATCTGGTACCTTTGTTTTATTTCTGTTGACTTCATTCATAGTTGTAATCAGCGTCTCCAAAAGAATAATTTTGGTCAATCGATCTGACCTGCTGTTGATCAACTAGCCACAGTGTTTACGATTCTTATCTACCTTGAACACAAGTTCTTGAAAGTCGACAGCAGTGATTTTATAAATTCTCTATCCTTTCAAATATCCTGGACTTAAAGTGATGTTTGCCAAACAAATGATAAATTCATTCACAAATGTCCACCGTGTTAACTTGTCGAGATGGCCGAGGTGGCGAGCTCAGTAGACAGGCCTTGAAAATGTTAAATATATATTGCCTGGAGCGTTGAACATAAGGTCATATAAGGAATCCTTCAACCATTCAGATTGCTGGAAACTTTTTGTTCAGTTCTGAAATTATATTACTCCTATATATAAGTAATGCCATTCACTTTTCCATCGAAAAATCATCAAATTTTTTAGACGTATATGTAGAATCAATTTTTAAGGCTGTGACAGCATCAATTTTTCTAGCTACTGCCAAATTTTGTACTTAAGCGTTTTGGTTTTTTTTGGCAGTTTTGGTGTGTTCAACTAGCCAGTCTCTTGTCAAGATGGGCATTCCTTCTGCCACCACTGCATCACCCAGTGGCAGTCGAACCATAATTATTGTCCTGTTGACAGGACTGTTTTAAGTGGCACTTTGGTAAGAAATCTTGCAGTGGAAGGTGCAATTAGCAGGAAAGTAATGAAGTGTCCTTCTACGATCTCTCTTCCTGGTGGCTGCAACTGGACTGGGCCAACAGCTAGTTTAGAGAATCACCTTCCACTTTGCGATATGAAGATTGTGGAATGCAATTTTAAAGGCAGAGGATGCATTCTTCGTTCCTACCAACGTGAACTTGCCCAGCATCTGCAAATCTGCCCTCATAGGACAGAGAAGTGCCCCTCCTGTGGTGTGGAGGTTCCCCATAGTAATCAATCAGGCCATGATGAGCTATGTGTGGGCAAATTGGTGTCATGTCCAAACAAGTGTGGGATTCAGGTTGAAAGGTAGGATTTAAATAAATGTGTATTGTTATGAATGCAAACTACTTTCAGTAGATAGTCCTCATTTGCTCTTTATCTAAAATATTTCTCTCTCTCTAATCCTTTCCAATCATTTCTCTCTAGATGCAAGATGCTGTCCCACTTGGCTTTTGTGTGTACAAAGGAAGGACGACCTTGTCCCCTCTATGCTGTGGGTTGTAATGAGGTGCATTCATTAGCTGATGTAGATTCCTCAAGCCATTTCAAACTTCTCCTAGAAGCTCGTGTTTCTGGAGCGTGTGGAGTAAGTCTTTGTAGCAGTGATTTAGTTAGTAGATTTTCATCAACGAACATACTAGTGAACAAGTATTTGACTCAACTTGGTATTAATCCAATGTGAGGATAGTGTATGCTGCAACAGTCTCTACTAAAATTCCATGCACATGAAATTTAGGAGCCAGCATTTACACACATATCCTTATTCTTGCAGATCTGAATCCAGCTTGATTTAAGGGTTAAATTGTAGAGCCAAAATAGAGCACTAAAAATTGCCGGACTTGAAAATAAATATTGATACCCTGGTTTCCATCCTCCTCCTCTGGATGAAATGATTCTTGTAAAACCATAATGACATGTTCAGGAACATTGAGTGAAATTGGAGCCACATCCACTCCTGATAATTCTTCCCCCTGAGGTAGTGGAGCATCTGGGTCATCCCCATACATGGCTAGATCATCGGGCAGGCTGTCATCCATAATACCTCTTACACCTGAGTAATTGGAAGAATGATGTTGCAAAATACCAGAAACCCATAACTGGTGTGGAGAATGGCTATGCTCAGTAGATAGTCCATGATTATTAAATGTCTCAATAAACTGTGCTAGTGCACTATTGATCCTTGGAGTGTAAACATAATGCAAGGCAAAAAGATCGATATCATTATTGCGAGTGAGTATACCAACTTGCTCCATATGTAAAAATATATCTTTAAAAATATATAAAATGCAGTGAACCACTTCACGCCATAATCTTTCAATCCTTGTGTTGTGAACACTCGGCCCGGTGATGAAACTGCCACGACCTTCACCCCTGTATTGAATCATTAGGTCACCAACTGCAATGTTTTCTCCTCCATCATCCGCTCTGACTCGCGAAGGCAATCCCCAGGTATTAATTGATTCTCGAAACAAGGTAAGCACTGTTGATGCCCTGTTGTTATTACTGCACCTTAGATAAACAATCAACCGAGAGTAACCGTCAATGCCCCCATGGATGACAAAACGCCAGTGACGCAGCTTCAGGTTGCTGTCAATGTGCCAGAGAAAATTGGGATGTGGGACTCTGTAAGGCCTACGTGGTATTTGCTGTGCCCAACGACAAGCTCTACCAATTGGATCCAGGCTGATAAGGGCATCACGTACACGCCATCTCTGGACACAGATCCCACGTCTTCGTAGTGCACCTTGCATGTATCTTTCCCCGCAACGAGGCATTGAAACAAGTTCCTCTTGCACAATTTGCTGCAATTCTACTTGCTGGATTGGAGAATATGTTAAAAATGAAGGGGGTATGTCTCGATCAATGACCCGTCTATGTATGGTCCATCTAGACACACCAAGAATGCTAGCAATGCTGGTCCATGAAAAGTAGCAGGAACGTAAAAGCATAATCTGTTCTCTAGAAATTTCATAAGAAGGACGGCCCACAGCACCAGTATACCTAACAGGGGCACGGTAGGAGCTGGGGGTAAAAACAGGTAGTGCGCGAAATAAATCCTCGATTAAGCTAAGCTCTCTGGAAAGCTGTCTTAGGTTATTGACATCATTTGGCGAAAACTCAGGTGATGTTTCAACAAAAGTAATGACCTGATGCATGTGCCGCATTGCACCTCCCAGTCTAAGGAGCAAGAACTCTGCATTCTCCCTATCCAAGGGAGAATCACGGCACCTATCTAATTCCTGCAGAAGTGACATAATTGATGCCACAAAGCGCTGCAGTTGCCTGTTGGCATCTTGCCTATATACACAATGCATGAGAGAGTAACAAACAAAAAAATTAGAAAAGAATAAACATGGCAGGAATATTTCCCTCCATCCCCCTGGCTCCATAAAGGATATTATTTTCATTCCCTTTCTTTAACTATCGCCAAAATTAATACAGGGATAAAATAGAAACCAATTGTCAGCAAATCAAAAATTTTAAAAGCTTCACTTGAAATAAAAAGTCCACACGCGAATATTTAAAAACATGTGCATGTTTTAAAGAATAAACTCAACATTACAGCAAGGCAAACAGACGGAATTCCAAGCAGTGATAGCCTAAATGAAATAAAGAATCTACATTAAAATTATCTCACCTATCCACATAAACAGCATAAAACAGAAACAAAACCACGAAGATTTTCGTAGGCGTCATTGTACAGCATTTAAAAGAGTGCAGGATGTATTGGTGACCCTCTACACGTCAAGGAAAGGCAGTTTAAAACGATATGGATCGAAAAAGTGAATCCTCCGGCGGAGATAAACCTTGACGAAACGTAAAATCTACGACCAAAATATGGCGGAACTGTATCTAGCCGAGAGGAGCTGGGGTAAATAGGCTTCGTGTACGAGAACAGTTTCCGTCCTTAACACCAAAGGGGTTACTAAGGTTTCGAACGTCACGAGCCGCATCACATTACATGATAAAAGTAATTACTGGCTTCGCATTACATGGTATAGCCATGACAACCAACTTATTTCGAGATAGTATTACATGACATGATGATATCACATTACTTATTTCGACCCATTTCGACCTATTTCGACCTGTTTCATGTCTTTTCGACATATGCATGTGTCGTAATGGGTCGTAATATGTCGAAAAGTAATTTTGCTACAGATGGCGCGCCATACAGGCAAGACCGTGCCTTTCGCCCCTATCTGGATCTCGTCAGTTGCGGATAGTCAGCCAGTGACTGAGGACCCAATGAGCCCGGTAACACCACCCGCAAACTGGCGTAGTGTTAGGAGATTATACACTCGTTCGGCGGATGGTCGAGATCTTGGACTGTAAAGTAGCTTATTTTGCCACCAGCGAACGGTGAGCTATAGAGTCTTCGATCCCATTGTACACAGGTTTGACCACTGTGTCTTTCTATGTGATCGCTATAATGCCCCTTTTTTCTCCAGCAAGTGTGGTTTGAATTTAATGAATAAAGTGTCAAGATACTTATGCGTTATTATTACCACGACATATGCTCCAAGTTTTGGAGGGATTTTGTAGAATATTTTGCACGCCAACTTTCGTATGTTTATCCTTCTTTTTACTAGTGTAGCTAATGTACACATTGGACTCACATGCTGTGATCACCTGAAGTACTTCGCAACAATTTGCACGAAGTCTTGCATCTGCACCCGGGGGGGGGGGGGGGGGTACTCCCTTATAGGGCTATATAGGTATGTGCGGTCCCAAAGGGTAGGTTTTGCAGCCGTTTTAGTCATAATAGGGTATCGATTTTGGCTGATTTCGGCATTTTGATCATAAATAGGGTATCGTTTTTGTACTCTAGCCCTAAGTTGGGTATGTTCTTAAACTTAGAAGCCCACTTTCTCATCATTATCGACAAGAAAAATCAACCAAAAGCCCTACACAAATAATGTTTACGGTAATTTAACATTGGTCTGAACTAGAGATACAGTTATAAGGCAGGTCTGAAACAGGATTTTGATGTAAGGTTCAGGTTATAAATAGGGTTTCGAATTTTGGTCAGGTCATAAATAGGGTAGGGAATATCGCAGATTTTGGTCATAAATAGGGTAAGGGTTTTGGGAAGCGGACCGCACACCCCCACCCAATTTTCCTGGTGAGTACCCCTCCCCCCCCCCCCCCGGGCATCTGAAATATCAGAGTAAGTCGATTCTAGGACCGTTGGTGTGCTATCTGCCATGGAATTACTGTTCTCGCCTTCGTCTCCACTCTCAGTAGGAATTGTTTTGTAAGATACCACGTGCTTCTTTGGCCACTTTCTTTCCCAAACACCATGGAACATCATGTAATCCTCTCATTACCTCCTCGGGAACGTAAAGGCCCGTTTACACAGGCGATTTTTGTCGCTGGCACCACACTCGATGCAATTATTGTCGCGACTAAATGAGAGGTGCAACACTTCAAAATCGCACGTGTAAACCAGATGCGATTTTCAGTGCGATTTGTCGCCGCGATATCGCAGGGGTTTCGAACATGTTTGAAACTTGATGCAACTTAAACCAATCAAATTTACGTTGCTCCCTCACGTCAATCACGCGCATTCGCCATCAGATCACCAATGGCCTTCTTTTACCAACTTAACAACCGTCCGCCCCCCCCCCCGGATCAGGCGTCTTTTTCTTCGCGGCGGGAAGGAACGCCTGATACAATTACTTGACTATTCGTCTGCCGCCCCCTAATTAAAATATCTGTCAGCGAGAATGTCGGCGATGCCATCAGATAATGAATCAATCGGAATTACCGGAAGTCGCTTCGTGGGCGGGAATTACACAAGGCACCAACAGCGTGATTTTACATACAGTACTTACAGTACGGCCGAGTAAAATATGGTTGATTTTGTAAAACGCATCCTTCTGTTTCGTTCGTAAATGAGTAAGTTTCAGAGGCAGAACAAGAAATGCTATCCTTGTGCGTCTAGCGTGTCAATTGGTTAAAGGTACCGTTCCTCTTTGTAAGCCAACAAAAAGCAACGGTGGCTTTTGAATTTTGATCTGGCGTTGGCTGTACTGCCCATATGAAACAGCACTTTTGGAATTAACTGATATATAGCGCTCTTGCTGAATTCAGTCGGTAGCACGGCCAAAACAACAAAACTCTCAAGAGAAGCATTTAAAGCTGACAAAAACTTGCTCTCTTCGCTCGCCTCATCAGACGCCATCAGCTCGCGGCATTTCTTTGACCAAAAAGAAAATCACACTGCCACACAGGTAACCAATCATGGCTTAGTTCTATAATTACCTTTTGTTTCTTGACCAATCAGAGAAAAGTCCAGATTCTAATGTCCTTGGCTGAGAGATTGTCCTCAAAATTTCACATTTGCCCTCGAAGCTTCGCTTCTCGGCCAAATGTTCATTTTTCGGACAATCTCTCAGCCGCGGACATTATCAGCCGACATACCAGCCGCCCGAAGGGGTTTATTTACTAAACATATTCCGGCTTTTCTGCCCCTGCGAACAGAATAGCCACAATGGAATCTAAGTATTCCGGAATGAGAATAGCTCCCAAACAAACGGTTACTCGCATTATTCCAATTATTCTTATTCCGGATTGATCCCAAACGAACGCGCCCTGAGATAAATGGAAACAGATAGCTCGCAGGCATCAGCTTTGTTATTTTAGGACACGTTCGTCTGGAATATTCCGGAATAAGAATATATTCCGGAATATATTCCGGCTATTTTGCTCCTGGGAGCAGAATAGCCGGAATGGAAATCCAGGTATTCCGGAATGAGAATACCTCCCAAACGAACGCTTACTCGCATTATTCCAATTATTCTCATTCCGGATTGATCCCAAACGAACGCGCCCTTAAGCTTGGTTCACACTTGTGCGATAAGCATAACACAAGCGACATAAGCATAAGCATAAGCACAAGAAAAAAGGAACATGTTCCTCTTTTCTTGTGCTTATGCTTATGCTTATGTCGCTTGTGTTATGCTTATCGCACAAGTGTGAACCAGGCTTTACGTAGCGGCGAATTTGAGTGTTCCACTTGCAGCGACGACAAAGATAATTCATTGTTTTTGGTCTTCCAAAGCCATCATTTTAAGTGTTAATATAAGTTTTATTTTCCCTGTATTTTTATTATGAAGTTTATATTATTCTACGTAAATGACTCCGTTGGTTTGACGAAAAAAACGCTTTTATCCACGACTTCTATGTTATGCGACCGTTATTCTGGCTTTCCACCATTACACATGCAGGAAAGCCAACAAAGTGCTTCAAGGGGGCGTGTCCTTGCCTTTTATAGGATCGCTCCGTGTTTAAGCTCGATATGAAGTAGCACACACTAAGCACACCGCACCTCCAATTGTCATCATTCTTAATAATTTCAAAACTGACTTTGTCTCAACCAAGACTTATTTTTCAAACGGAGGTCATCCAAAGCTCACAAAAATCATAAAATCATACAAATTACTTAGGTTATTTGTGAACAAAGTTAAAGAAGGAAAAATAAAAAAATTCCAATAGTAAGATAGGTGAATCTCGAACCCGGATCAACGAGCCTGATAAGCACGAGTGAAGAAAAAGTGCGTGTTTCCTGTTTAATGGCTATTGTTATACCTCCCAACTCAAATACGTTTTCCCTGATTGGAGGAGACGCGTGTCACACGTGCCATTGGTCCAAAACTCAATGAACGCCCTAAGGCGGAACAAAACTCAATGGCGGCCCTAGGGGAACAACACCCTTGAAACTTTGGACTCGACACGTGATCAAGTTGTTGGCACCTTGAAACCACGGGAAATTTGTGTACCGAGTGGGCCTGATTATGAATAAGCCAATTGACAGTAGGAACAACGTTTCTCATTAGAGACGCATTCATTATTCAAGAAAAGGGATTTCTTATAGTCGCAAAAATATATCATGCAGATAACAAAGGGAAAATATGAACGTTTTGTCTCCAAGGCTTTTTTTGGCGCCAACCTCGTTCCCGAGGGCGCTTTTCCCCCTGGCTTGGGGGCGTGGGTCGGGAAGGCCCTGGCATCGGCTGGTCCACGGTAGCTGCCCACTTTACACCCTGAAATCCTGGTGTGAATAAATAGAACGAGTTGCATATGCATAATCAAAAGAAGCCAACATCACGATCGCGGAGAAGTACTGGCTGTGGCTTTTCGACTTGGATCTGCTTTTACACGTTGAAACTCTGCGTCTTTTGTTCAGATTCAAGCCACTTCCAGTAATGTTTTGATATTTAACTGAAAGGCAAAGAATATGTTGCCGTTCGACCGACTGGCTTGGCAAATCTCTGCTGTTTCAGCGTCTACCGGATTTTCTTGTCTGTCAAGGCGGTCAATAATATTTTTGTAAATACACGAATCTACGGTTCGTGACATTATACATTTGCCGATTTCTGTTCGGTCACTCGACCTTTTTGTCGCTTCACTCGTGTGTTTATGAAGGGCAACTTCATGCTGTATTCTAAGGGTGTAATTTTATGTAGAGCTGAGCCGTTAGATTGTGCTATCGCAAATTTTAGAGGCCGTCGTAGTCTTGCATGATTTCCGCTGTTATATCCATGGTCGCGTTCGTCGAGTTTGACTACCTCTGTATTTTCGATGTGTTAAGGTTCATTTTTATTGCGAGAATCTAGATATTTTTTTAAGTCTCGAAGTATTTGTTTTTTGAGGGAAAAAATTGACGCTTTCGTGCGTTTACTGGGTGAACATTTTGCCTTACTTAACTAGAACTGTTTGGCAAATTCCGTATTTGTGTTTTTTTATCACTGCTATTCCATCTTTGCCCCTCGAAGGGTTTCTTACGTACGTCCTAGGTTTACTTCGAGAGAGTACTCTTGTCTATAGAAATTCTTTTGTTTTCTTGCCGCTTGGTCCGCTTTCTGTTTACGGGCTGGAGTTTGACTATATTTTTATTCGTGTTTTGATCTTCTGTCATACAGGATCAAATTTAGACTATTTACCCGCAATTCTGTTGATTGTTGTTCTGCCTGATCTCAAAAATTTGCCATTGCCCGCACTCACTAAAATTACTCCTTAGAATACAGGATGCAGTGCCCTTTCATAAGCACAGTGAAGCGCCATGATGTCTAGTGAACCAGCAAAACGGCAATGTATAATGCCACGAACCGTGAATTCGTGTATTTTACCAAAATATTATTGTCTGCCTTGACAGGCAAGAAATCCGGTAGACTCTGGTCACAGTAGACGATTTGCCAAGCCGTCGGTCAGAACGGCAAGAATGTCGTTTGCCTTTCAGTAATATTCAAATCATTACTTGTGTGGCTTTAGCTGAACAAAAAGACGCAAAGTTTCAACGTTTAAAAGCAGTCCAAGTCGAAAGCACAGCCAGTTTCTCCGCCATCGATGATGTTGTCGACTTTTTGATTATGCAAACATCGCTAATTTTACACCCCAGGATTTCAGGGTGTAAAGTGGGCACGTGACCACCGATTCCGTCAAACTTTTCT
>JAHPZR010016291.1:42500-101390 GCA_019787425.1 Platygyra sinensis | reverse complement strand
TCTCCGTGTTTTTTTTTTTTTTTTTTTTTTTATCTGCCTGAATCCATTACAGTTTGCTCTTCCATCTTGGTCTTCACTTTTTAGCGCAACCGCCCAACTTCCTACTTTTCTTTGTCTCGCACTTCATTTTTTTATTATTTTAATTTTTTGTTATATTTACACATTCATATTTATTAAACACTTATCACTTTAATCGTTTTCTTCCTTATTCCCAATTTGAATACCTTTCTTTTTTTTTTTTTGTTCCTTTCCCAAGTCCGTCTTTCTAACACCCGCCCATGGATTACCGTATACACGTTTATGTTCTCGTCAGTACAATATACCTCTATTATACAACCCGTCTTGTGTGTCTGTTTTTGACATTTTACAATTTGTTATATTGCTCTAAATATGGCCTAAATCATCTCTTGACTTCGCTTTCCTTTTTTCTCTTTCCCTAATTCAATGATTATCATTATCCTTCACACACAGCCACACTAATAACCCCGTGTCTATTCTCTTTTTTTTCTTCAATATTACCTTGTTCCCCCTTATCACCTCTTCCTTTTCCCTTTTTAGCGAATGACATTGGTTTTGTAGGATGGTGCGCTGAAAACCCTCCACGAGTGTTTTGATTGACAGTTCAATAGTCCTCTGTCTATAATGGTTAACCTGTTTAAATACTTGAAATGGTCTTTACTATTCTAAACAAGAGGGCCAGTTTCCTATCTTTAATCAACTGTTTCATGTGTGAATAAGACTAACGATTCATTAACTGAACACACAATTTGCACTTCAAGTCTTATCATGGTATGACTGGAGTTAAAGAAAAACTAGCAGTTCTCTTTTGAACCGTTTCAGTTAACAATTGCGATTTTGAGACTGAAAATAGCGCTTAGTTTTTCGTATGGGAGAATTTCGATTACCTTCATTAAACAGTTACTGAACAGTTAATGAATGTATGCGCGTTAGAAAAACAAACTAAAAAAGATAAAGTAGTTCTTTTAAAAGGCTCGTGCTAAAGCTAAACACGAATTAGAAGTATTTACAAAAACCCTCTCCGCTGAAAGCAATTCAAACAGTCACAAAGTAAAAGCAAATAGTTTAAAGACGTCTTGCTCTTAAGGTTTTAGCTGCTAACACGACGAAGCATTTTTTACACTGAAGCCAGTAATCACGACTTGTCCCTGAAAATGACCGAGGGTGATATTTGTAAAATCTTAACGTAACAACGTTCAAGCTGATGGCTTTACTTGCCTTTGATCACCCGTGCCAAACTTGTCTTGAACACCTCACTCCTGCCTATTTGTCTAAGCGCTTGTTCACTTAAGTGCAAACAGCTTCAGGTGCAACTAATGCGTCACGCTTTTAAATTCATTTCACTGCTCTATAACCAGTAAAATCAATTCTCTAAAATGCTTCAGATACTCAGTTATGCGGAACTGTTCTTGGAAGATAAACTACCAGCTTGTATTCGGTTTTTCTTGGAAAAATGACGCGAACCTGCCCAAAAGCGAATCAACATAGTGTTTGAAAACTGAACGTCGATCGATGGGTTGGTACTTCACCGTGAGTCAGGTGTTTGTTCAACAGTTATCACCACTTTTAACTAGTCTTTTAAAAATGATGTCTGCATGCTAACACACTGCTACGCCGACTCGTGTTCAAAGGAAGTGTCTAGTTGCAACTTATAATCGGTTTCTTTTGTTGAAATTCTAATCATAATGTTGACTCCACCTTTCCTTTGGAGACCATGTGCTTATTTCTCTTCACCAAGCTAATCTTTCTAAATACACCCCTTTATTCAGTGTCAACCGACAATGCTGGTCTAGAATTTGCCTAAAGACGCTGTTATTGAATTTGGCAGTACTTCGGCTTGAATCTTTATTGTAGTGACACAAAAATTAGGCTTCTTGCAGCTGGTCGGTTTCAACGGAATTGTTTTACTTGTGCACCAAAACGAATGTATGTAAAATAGAAACAAGAGAATCCAATCTAAAACTGAACTTCTGAAAAAGAGATCAAAGAATACTGAGAACCTTGACAGATGAGCCGGCACGCCATTTGGTTGTATGACCTTACATTAAGCCCGTTGTCATGGTTATTTGTGAGTTTTCTATTTTTAAGATAATTGTTTTCTCTGAATTATTTCAGCTGCACGGTTCATTAGTAAGAGCCTTTTATGACGGAGAAGTGGCATTATTATCCACGCACGTGCCGTCTATTTGACTGATCTGGAGCGAAAACAAATTTTTCACCTATCTACAGTCTGTCTTGACTTCAAACGTAATAACAAACATTTAATACTGAGCAAATTGGTATTCTCCCAGTTTCCTGAAATAAACCACTCCAGCACTCTGCTGAATCTTATCACGCGTTTATCGTTGCCTATGGTTGGTATTAGAAAAAAAATTAAGGAAAATAAACCAAACGCAGACGACTATTTTGCAACAGATAAAAAATCAAAATAAAACTTGAGACTAAGAATGGGCAGCTGCTTGATGAGCTCACTCAAATATCAGACATCCCGACTACAAAAGTTCAGACAAAAAAAGGCGGCAGTACAGAATAACATATGATAAAGACTACTGATAATAATAATCCACAATTGAAACTTAACCTTTTGAGTAACTCAGAGAACATGCTCGGCGTCATTTTGAAAATGAGAGACTATAAACTGCAAGGGACCGCATACGATAAACGCTGCCAACGTAGGATCTACAAGAGATCTGATCAGCCAAAAAAATATGTGTATCATTTTGAAGCTTAGCATAAGCGTTTTATCGGATGGTAATAAGGGATTCACCATACTTCGCATCAACCAGCTGTCCCGTATGTACATAAGAAAAATGGGGCCACGGTCACGGCCAAATGTAAAGTATGGCAGAATTGAAACTTAACCTTTTGAGTAACTCAGAGAACATGCTCGGCGTCATTTTGAAGCTTAGCATAAGCGTTTTATCCGGATGGTAATAAGGGATTCATTAACACCATACTTCGCATCAACCAGCTGTCCCGTATGTACATAAGAAAAATGGGGCCACGGTCACGGTCAAATGTAAAGTATGGCAGAATTTAAAACTGTGTTATGCCGCAGAGATGAATCTTAAGCCTCATGCAGGATTTTGAAATTTTGAATCATGAATCATTCTTTGTAAAATCCTGTTGGTGTGTTCAGTACTTGCCGGGAAATCTAAAAACTTTCCAAAAAGTTAGCTGACTGAAGGAAAGTTGACGAGGAATTGACAAAATAAAACGTGGAAGACAGCGTTGCATAAAGTACGAATAGACAGACATTTTACCGTAATGGCTCATTAAGATTAAAATTTGTAAGAAACTTGTCTGCGGGGCATATCAGCTGGATAATGTCGATAATGTATTTACATAGATAAGACATAGATACATTGATCCATTAACGTGAGATCAGTGACATCCTTAATCAGTGTTATTCAGCCAGTCAGCAAAGCAAGTAAAATGAGTACTTTTACTTTGTCCATATCAGAACTAACGTCATTCGACATGAATTCTCGTCAATGACAAAATTGTTTTAGGTACTAGTAGAATTTGGGTAACTCTGCTGTGGGGAGCAGTGAAGGCGATGAAATTAAAAAGAAGATAAGTGAGAAAGGGGAGTCTGCAGATCACGTTTCCCAGAAAGTAAACCACGACGCGGCATGAAATACTAAGGCCAGGGGCCGGTTTCTCGAAAACCTGGAAACTTTTCGGGCCCGCAAAGTCATATTTAGTCGATTGTTTTTTAAAGACTGAGGTGTACACGCCTGAAACGTCTTGTGTGAAGAAAACCTCTCTTTATATTAAGAATATGTGAATAAAACAGCTCTGTAGACGCAAGATTTGAGATTTTGTTATACGGCTTTTCAGGTGCGCGAAAACTTATCGGGACCTTGGAGAAACGGACCCCAAGCCCGGGTTGTTCGAAAGATGGATAACGCTTTTCACCAGATAAATCACCATGCAGCGGATGGTGCGGTTTGTTATGTTAAAACACTTATCTCACCTCTGGATAGTGATTTATCCTGTAAATAGTGTTATCCACGCCTTTCGAAACACCCTGATCTCTAGGTTAGAATAAAGTCCATACCGGAAGAACTCAGTTGAAATTGTAAATATTAGTTCTCTGGTAGAATTTTTTGATCCCCTGGCTGAAAGAATGGTCATAAATCCGCCTTAGTATATTACCGTAGTACAGGTCAGTTTTGCAGTTCAAACATACCATTTCGCATCTCAACTCAAACTGATTATCATCATTCACGTAACTACGGGAGACGGCCACAAAACAATGGCTTGCAGCAAACTAAAACTTCAATACCCGTCTCATGGATAAATTGAAACATTGTCGGTAAATATTATAAATCAAAGCTCCATCAAACTTATTCTTTGTGTGTCAAATCACTGCTTAAGAAAATACCCTTTAGATGCATCACCCTCGCTGCAATTGTTTCACACTGAGTGTGATGATACAGGAGAATGCTGTCATGATGACAAATTAAGCCCTCAACTTGCCTTTTAAAAGCCTAAACCGCCATAAACAACACAACTTTCAAGGTTATCAGCTGTCGGGTTGTCAAGGTTATCAGCTTATCGACTTAGCAATCAGCTGTCGGGTGTGTCCACACGGGTTAATGGGCACTAATACAACGCGAAATCTTCTTGTAATTAAACTGGTCCTCTCTTTTACCTCTCTGGGAACCGTGATAATGCTTAGTGAGACGCCACGAAAATCACATTGATCGCACTCAGTCACAAATCCAAGAATCCCCCCACCCCCACCCCCAACGCTGAAAACAAAAATGCATCCATTCCTAGCGAGAAAAAGTCGTTTTAAGGTCATTCCCCAGTATTGCATTGCGCATCCATACTGCGCAGGCGCGGATCCAGGGGAGGTGAAATGGGTGAATTTTCACCCCCCCTTTTTCTGAGCCCCCTTCTTTCTTTTTTTTTTCTTATCCCTCAAATATTGAAATAATATTTTGATTTCTCTGACATTATTACAAAAATTCACCCTCCATTTCAAAATCCTGGATCCGCCCTTGCTGCGCATTATTTTACGCGTGATTAGCGCGTGCACATTAGAAAATGGCGGCTTTTTCTTTACGGCTGGACTTCGCCAAAGAAGTAAATCGTCATTTTCTCGAAAACGACTACGGTGACCTATCATTTTTTTCTGGGTTTTTGAATTGAGTAGTAAATTTCTCTATGTAAAATAAATATGGGCCAATTCTCAGTGTTGAGCAAAAAACAATCATCAGAAACGTGAATTTAGCAAGCAATCGTGACTATAATCATGGTGCTATTATAAGGATTTATATGGAATAAACAAGGTGCTGCTGCTCCTAAACGAACATGGGGACCGCTCATTTTTATTTCAAAATTTAAGTTTCTATAATATAAGCAATCAATTGGCAAAGTTTGAGAAAAATCTCAGTGTAGGTTCTATTTCAGTGGAATGACCTTAACTTTACCTCCCTTCGCCCCTCCCCATGAGGTTGTCACTGGTGATCCGCTTTGAAATGATCGGTTTCGAAAACTCTACTCGCGAGACCTGAGCGCTTGAATGTATTTAAATACTCCCTCTATGCTCTAGAAGTAGCGAGGGGCGTGCAGCTCAGGTCACTAACAGTTGCCAAACTAGCTCACTCTAGAATCCTCCTTTTTTTCTTCGAAGTGGGAAAGTGAGAACAACCTTAACTTTATTACTACGAGCAAACTTTACTGCTCATATCTTGCGTTTTTGTGTATTCTCTTTGGCCATATTTGCTCTAAAGTGGATGTCCCTGATATTGTTTTAAATTACAGCAAGATTTGGCACCAGCAAGAGGTTGAAATTCGAATCGTTCGGTGCGCTATTTTGTCAGAAATATTTGTTTTTCGTTGTTCTTTTTCGGTGTAAAAAACGGCTCCTGCAAAAAACCAGAAAGTTTGGCACAGTTTGACCGTTCTCTTTCTCTCATTAAATCATTAAGTGAGTTTAGAAAACAAATGCGTAACAAGGATCTGACATCTCTTATTGATGATAGATGCAAAGGATGTCTTCTGTGTGATAGTTGATGTCTCATCGGAAATAATTTTAGTATCTCATCACTTAGTTTTAAGTATTATAGTATTTAGTACTATAGTATCATAATTTTAGCATTTTAGTACTCAGCTTTAATACTTAGCTTACAATTTGTAGCATATTGTATAGATTTCTTATCCACTCAACTATTGTATCTATTTTTTAATTAAACTTTAGGTGTCCCCTATTAGTAGAGGGCTTGCCCCTCGGCTAGCTTCTTCTTGACACATAAATAAAGTTTCTATCTATCTATCTATCTATCTATCTATCTATCTATCTATCTATCTATCTATCTATCTATCTATCTATCTATCTATCTATCTATCTATCTATCTATCTATCTATCTATCTATCTATCTAACTATCTATCTATCTATCTATCTATCTATCTATCTATCTATCTATCTATCTATCTATCTCTGAAGCTCACAGTCGGGATTTGTATGCAGAAGCTTATCAACCCGTGAAGTGTTTACAATCTTGTGAAAGCTAAATGGCAAATGACAAACAACCATGAAAAATGACAACCATGTTAGCTTGCATCGCGGCCAAGCGAGCTGCTTGACAAAATCAAAGGGCTCTTATGAGCCAACTCATTCATCCTCTTAGCCATGAAATGACTTAAGTGTTTCTTGTGTATTATAGCATTTAACAATGTTGGTGGTGCATTAATAAGCATCAAGCTTCTTCCTGACATGTATCTTAGCTATCAGCAGGCTTACAATTGACTGATTGGGTAAATGAATCATTTGCTGTACAATAGATTAGGACAATATAGCATAATTCTTTATGTTTTGTTGTCAAGCATTTGTGTTCATTGTTTAGTAAATGTTGTGTCATCTAAATGACGTGAAAGCCTCATTCACTGTTTGCTTGTTACAGTTTACTATGTATGATATTTTACTCAAAAAAATGAATGAATTAAAGGTGGTGAGCTACAAATTGTACATCAGTTGTCTGCTGGCTAAATGAAGTTGAAAGTGTGTTAGCTTGGTTTTCAAAGGAAAGCGTTGAAGTCTGATGGAGTCAGTTTGCCAAGGCAATCCACCCTGAACTCAAAGTATTTATCATTTAAAGTTCTTGGGTTGTCACTGTCATAATTCATTTGACTGCATTATTGTTTATAATAATTACTTATTACTTTTTTTTAAATTAAATAACTATTATGGGTAGCCAGGAATAATCCAGTAGATGTAACATTAACTGCTGCCCCTGAAATTAAATAGATAAAAAAGATGAAGATATAAATAAAAATAATTTGGAAGATACCAGAAATAGGGCACATCCCTTTTTAGTAAACCCGGGCCTAGTAGGACAAGAGTCTTGAGTGAAAGCAAGCACACTGCAGATAACTCTGATCAACTCTGTTTTTAACAACCTGAGATATTGAATAGATTATTTACCTGCATTTCAATCCCATTTGGGTGACTACAATAGTCACCAAGTATTACACAGCTTTTAAGATTGTCAGTTTTGGTATCATGGTTAGATTCATTAAACTTGATGTCTTGTTTTGCCTGATCGATCTGGGTGTACGCGTGTAACACACGAGCAACGATAATCAGCAACGAAGTACAGATTCCATTCTTCTTTATGCATTTCAGGATATCATCTATTACTGATAATATTATTATTCGACTTAGGGCCATTATTATAAAGCAATAGTAGTCATCTGGCAATTCAGTGGAACTAGCAATTTCATAAAGCAGTAAATAAGCTTATTAGTGAATAGAGCTTTATAGCAATTGTCACGAAGCGATCGTACCCTGGCGAATATTTCTGGACTCCTAGTCTGAAACAGACTTTAGTTTAGTTCTGGGTAATTTCGATTTGACGTGTGGGCTGTATGTTTTGCTTAAAGCAAATTTAAACAATTAAAGAAAGCAATATTTACTCACCAGAAATCACAAACGATTGACGTCAAAATCCACAATGGTCCACAATGGCTGCCTTCAGTGAGCTAAGAAGACTCATTGAGCACGTAATGACCGTAATGGAGGCCGACGAATCCGTCGAATATCTCAAACCAGCTTGGGCTCCACAAATTCTAAAATTTTTCAACATTTTTAACCAAATTCACTTCATGTATCAACTAGTACAGTATACATCCCATCTGGCGTGACGAGCGTGGACTGCATTCGTAAAATATGGCTGCCTTCTTGGGCACGTAACACGAGATGGAGGGAAGGGTAGGTACGCGGGCTCATTTTCGGAGAAAAAATAAATATTTAAATATATATCTACAAATATGTCTTGGTCTCATTTTATTCACTGAATGCCTACATTTATTACACAAATTCTCTCGCGGTGTTTTGCAATCATCCAGAAAGTGCATTAATTAGGCTTGTCATGTTTGCTATTCGTGGCAAGTTGACTACTTGGTCAGCGGTTGTGCAAATCCAACCAATTTGTTACGTCACTTCCACTATTTTTGCTAACGACGTCACATCCGTCTACGCAGATTTCTGCTAACGCCGTTTTCCCCTCTCTGCAAAAACTCATCCATTGCTTCGCAATGAATGAGTTAAAAAGCGTAAACCCATGCAGTCCCGCCCGGCTTTGTGGCTTCCTCATGACCTAACGGTGACTACTATGTTCAGAGGGCGTTTAATCTCCTCCGTTTGTGATATGAGAATTAAATTTAATACTTGTTGTTGACGTCGGATTGAAATGTCCTTTTGGGTACAGACAAATTAACCTGCGATTAGGCGTTCTTTTCTCAACAGCGGAAGGGGTTTGGGAAGTTCTTTTTTTCTCTTTCCCCGGCGTTCGCTAAAAAAAAAAGAATGCCTCACAGTTGGTTACCCAGGAAACGTCGGTATAAATCTCGGAAAGGCAATAAGACCCAAGGTTTTCGAGAAATGAATGAGAACCCTAATAAACCTAATTAATTCAAGAAGACCGTCAAATTCCCCTAGAATGGCCGAACATATAAAAAGTTTACAGGGTAAACTTAACTCAATCTGTGGAACTTTTAAAACACCCCTGATAGCCGTAAAACTGCGTTTTTAAGCATTTAAGGGGAAACCGTCATTAGGCACCCGACGTCTGGTGAAAATTCGAAGCTCACATTTGGCTTACGGTTAATCATGAGTTTATGAAAAAGGGTGAAAGTTGAGGGAGTCTTGAGAGCTATCCTTTGAAATATCGTCCACTATGTTTCGGTAGTACATATTATACAAACACGAATAACGATTCCACGTTATGACTGAGTTTTTGTAAATTAGTACTGTAATTTAAGCCTGGTGTATTTCATAAAAACATGTTCGATTGGTATAATTGAGCCATTGTAGTGCGAGTAAAGTAAACACTGCTATTATTTAATTCTAAACTTCAGATAATGATTTTCTATCTCTCTGATTAGTTCACGGAATCTCGGTTACCAGTCATTACACCTGTTAAAGTGTTATTGTGTTGTGTGGATGAAAAACGAGTGCGCCAAATGTCGCAGACTCGTTTAGTTTATAATTTTTCGTTCGTAATGGAAAGTTCTGTCACAAAAAGATGGCACATGGCTGAAACTGACAGCAGATTTAGATTTATATTTCTACGGCGAAATTATAAGAAACGATGGGTATTGCCATCTCGGAAACCACAAAAAGCTATAAAATATCGATCACTCAACCACAGGGAGCACACAGTCTTGCTGAGTAGGGAAAGAGTAAATAAAGGAACGAAAAGAATGAATAGTTTACCTTTGTCTCATGTTGCCATCTCTCAGCTCACGAGATTTTACTGGGAAAACTGCTGCTTACAAATCCTGCAAAACACTATAGCGCTAAACTCGTACCTAGGCCTTTCCGCGCTCAAGCAAAAAAAGTTTGACATTTTATACAAACCAAACTGACTTGTTGCTTACCTTCTTAACTGTTGTCTAATATGGCAACTGTCGAATAACACATTTCTGTAACTTCCTTAGTCCATAATTCATCCATTTCGAAGTAAACAAACAATTAACCTTTTTACGAAAGTTTCGCCGAAGAAAATTGAAAACCAGACACAGTAGGCCGACACAGCATTAGTCCACATGGCGAGACTCATTCAACGCAGGCTGCCAAAGGTCACGTGGTTTTTTTAACAAATGGCGGGAATATTCGACACACACACTTCTGTTGATAAAACAAGACATAAAAAAATATAACGCAAGTCTTATCTTGTTTTAAAAGTGTATTGGCAATACTTCTAAGAAATCGTATGGGATGTCACTGACATTGACAGACTGCTAAAACTGCATTTTTCGCTGATGTATTTCAGTCTGAGATATATTTGAGATCATTCGACTGATTTAGGAATGGGTTTGGAAGGATCGCTCCTTGACACTGCGATCGCAAGAATTTCAGTCTGAGATGAGATCAGTAATCATAGCCGATCGCTGTTGTAGCTGCTGAGATAGATTTCATATCTATTTCGTCGATCGTACTGAGCGTTCGCTGCGATCAGATGGAAACCCGTCCCTAGAGATTTCTACCTCTATACATCCGTTCATAGCGGCCAGGTTCTAGCGATCGTTTCAACTGTAAATTTTCCCAGCTGAATACACTACGTGGAAGGTTATTTTTTTCCCAGGTCTTACAAACAAACAAACACTTTATTTACCGAGGGTGAAATACATTACTACCTGTTACCCGGTATTTTACATAATGGCCCCCAAAAAATAAATAAATAATTACAAAATAAAAATTCAACTAATCCTACTAAATATAAAATACCTATTCAATTAACAATTCCAATGTTGTGCTTAAAACGTCCTACTGATCTTAAAATATCCTATTAAGGTCTTATAGGGTATTTTCTTTATTGTATTACCATACCGTAGCGATCATAACGACTGATGTGGGAAACCGCTTCAAATTCAGTAAGATGTGAGACTAGCCAAGAATATCGCAGTTCAGAAGTTCTGAACTCCCAAGGATGTTCCTGGGGAACTTTTTCAAATTAAAAGAAATATATTCCCCATGGTGAAAGATTTAGCCCAAAGGAAGCCGCCTATACAGATTTATACTGGTTATACTGGTTTATCACTGAGACGAAGAGCTTCTAAGCTAAGCGGTATTAGAAACTTTAATAAAACAATGTTTATGATGCGATGAACTGGCAAGTAAACAACTTGTAGATTTTGATAAGAGATAGCTTGTAAAGAAGCAAGAGACCTCATAGTCTCTTGAAAGAAGCCAGTGTTCTCAGTTATAAGTGGGAGGAACGCTTATAACAGACATTTTACGTTACGCTTGAGCTTATCTATCATGCCCATATCGTTAGTGACTTTGTGTGGCTACCTTCCAGCTAAAAAAAATCGTGGAGTTGAAAAGCAGCAGAGATTATCATAAACCAATTAAAGTCGCAATCCTTTTTTCATCTTTATACCGTCATCGAGGTCTTGCATGTGGACCCCCAGGAAGATCAAATGAAAAAAAAGTTTGCATAGGAGCCGAGTGGCCCAATTCTCCAGGTTTTTGCAGCATGAAGTGACTAGGAGTATTTCTACTCCCCCTGGATGGGATGCTAGTCTATCATAGGGTTATCCCCCAGCATTAAATTCGCCGGGATTACCCAAACACTCCAAACATGTAGTTTGGTGGAGAGAGGCACTGCGAGGTGTCCAGTGAAGTGTCTTACCTACAAACACAACACAAAGTCTCCAATCAGGGGCCCCGTAAAGCTATAGCAAACTCGTACCTTACCATTACAGAGCTGGTTTATTCACATCATATTCTTAATATAAACAACAGAGATTCCCTTCATACAAGAAGTCTCAAGCGCATAAACGTCTCCTCTTTTAGATACAGCCACTAAAAAATGGGTTTACTGACCCGAAAAGTTTCTTGGGTTTTCAAGAAACGGGCCCCAGGGGCCTCCCCAGGGCTCAAACTCGGACCGCTCGATCCGGGGTCAAGCGCACTAACCATGGTGCTCGTTGAGTTCACAGATGGGCAGGGAACTAAGTTGGTTCTGGTACAAAAATCAGAAGCATTCTTGGAAAGGACGTGTTCAGATGTCAGGAAAGAAATTCAGGCAGAAATTGGGGAACTGTTGCGCCAACATTCCGTTTTGTAGTCTGGGGAAGTCCTTTGTCACTCGTACAAGGGTCGATTAATGTCCTGGGAAAATGTGCCGTGCAAGTCACTGTGCCAGTAGTTGAAAATCATTCCGATGGCTATCCTGAAAACATTTTCCGTATTTGGAACACTTTGAGTTTGTTATTAGTCCAATCAACATTCGATGTTCGAATGAACGCTACGGTTGGATAATTACAATATTCAGTTGACTTTTCGAAATTTGAAGCCAAGAATCAAAGCAGCTCTGGATTAATGAACGCATTAATCATTGTTTAGGCGGAACGCTTCAGGCGTTTTGATTGTAAGACCATTCCGGAATGGAATAAAGGTTTTGTAATTATTGCAAGACAAAAACCAAAGAGTATTGACAACGTACAGATCTTAAGACTTTCACTTTCATGGTTAAATTGTTTCTAAGGCTTAACATTTACACGGCTCAAGGTTAACATTTTAATTCCATTTTTTTACGCCTAACAATTAAATTTTTGGCTTTTTTTTTACGACTATAACGGTTAAACTCACGGAGACCCATCCTAAACATGACTCAGCGTAGTATGCTGGTAGCAGGTCGTTTCTCTAGGGTCTCTTGGAAGAGTGTTCATTAGCGATCGCGAAGGCAAAAGGACAAAGTGACCCTTTTAGGCTAAAGCGTGTCGTCTCTCAATCCCTGCTGAGACAGTTTAGTTTCAACCTTTTACTCCTCTTGTAAAATCACAAACTGCAGTATGTTATAATCTAATTAAAACACATATTAGCATTCCAGTTTTCTACCAGTAACTGATGAAAAACATCATTTGTTAAATTTGTCCGGGATAGTTCCCTGACTCCGGCCTCCGTAGGATCCCCGTCTTGACTGTTCTCCCTGTGGAGGCGCAAGGGTCGTATGGTTAGTGCGCTTGACCCCGGATCGAGCGGTCCGAGTTTGAGCCCTGGGGAGGCCCCTGGGGCCCGTTTCTTGAAAACCCAAGAAACTTTTCGGGTCAGTAAACCCATTTTTTAGTGGCTGTATCTAAAAGAGGAGACGTTTATGCGCTTGAGACTTCTTGTATGAAGGGAATCTCTGTTGTTTATATTAAGAATATGATGTGAATAAACCAGCTCTGTAATGGTAAGGTACGAGTTTGCTATAGCTTTACGGGGCCCCTGATTGGAGACTTTGTGTTGTGTTTGTAGGTAAGACACTTCACTGGACACCTCGCAGTGCCTCTCTCCACCAAACTACATGTTTGGAGTGTTTGGGTAATCCCGGCGAATTTAATGCTGGGGGATAACCCTATGATAGACTAGCATCCCATCCAGGGGGAGTAGAAATACTCCTAGTCACTTCATGCTGCAAAAACCTGGAGAATTGGGCCACTCGGCTCCTATGCAAACTTTTTTTTCATTTGATCTTCCTGGGGGTCCACATGCAAGACCTCGATGACGGTATAAAGATGAAAAAAGGATTGCGACTTTAATTGGTTTATGATAATCTCTGCTGCTTTTCAACTCCACGATTTTTTTAGCTGGAAGGTAGCCACACAAAGTCACTAACGATATGGGCATGATAGATAAGCTCAAGCGTAACGTAAAATGTCTGTTATAAGCGTTCCTCCCACTTATAACTGAGAACACTGGCTTCTTTCAAGAGACTATGAGGTCTCTTGCTTCTTTACAAGCTATCTCTTATCAAAATCTACAAGTTGTTTACTTGCCAGTTCATCGCATCATAAACATTGTTTTATTAAAGTTTCTAATACCGCTTAGCTTAGAAGCTCTTCGTCTCAGTGATAAACCAGTATAACCAGTATAAATCTGTATAGGCGGCTTCCTTTGGGCTAAATCTTTCACCATGGGGAATATATTTCTTTTAATTTGAAAAAGTTCCCCAGGAACATCCTTGGGAGTTCAGAACTTCTGAACTGCGATATTCTTGGCTAGTCTCACATCTTACTGAATTTGAAGCGGTTTCCCACATCAGTCGTTATGATCGCTACGGTATGGTAATACAATAAAGAAAATACCCTATAAGACCTTAATAGGATATTTTAAGATCAGTAGGACGTTTTAAGCACAACATTGGAATTGTTAATTGAATAGGTATTTTATATTTAGTAGGATTAGTTGAATTTTTATTTTGTAATTATTTATTTATTTTTTGGGGGCCATTATGTAAAATACCGGGTAACAGGTAGTAATGTATTTCACCCTCGGTAAATAAAGTGTTTGTTTGTTTGTAAGACCTGGGAAAAAAATAACCTTCCACGTAGTGTATTCAGCTGGGAAAATTTACAGTTGAAACGATCGCTAGAACCTGGCCGCTATGAACGGATGTATAGAGGTAGAAATCTCTAGGGACGGGTTTCCATCTGATCGCAGCGAACGCTCAGTACGATCGACGAAATAGATATGAAATCTATCTCAGCAGCTACAACAGCGATCGGCTATGATTACTGATCTCATCTCAGACTGAAATTCTTGCGATCGCAGTGTCAAGGAGCGATCCTTCCAAACCCATTCCTAAATCAGTCGAATGATCTCAAATATATCTCAGACTGAAATACATCAGCGAAAAATGCAGTTTTAGCAGTCTGTCAATGTCAGTGACATCCCATACGATTTCTTAGAAGTATTGCCAATACACTTTTAAAACAAGATAAGACTTGCGTTATATTTTTTTATGTCTTGTTTTATCAACAGAAGTGTGTGTGTCGAATATTCCCGCCATTTGTTAAAAAAACCACGTGACCTTTGGCAGCCTGCGTTGAATGAGTCTCGCCATGTGGACTAATGCTGTGTCGGCCTACTGTGTCTGGTTTTCAATTTTCTTCGGCGAAACTTTCGTAAAAAGGTTAATTGTTTGTTTACTTCGAAATGGATGAATTATGGACTAAGGAAGTTACAGAAATGTGTTATTCGACAGTTGCCATATTAGACAACAGTTAAGAAGGTAAGCAACAAGTCAGTTTGGTTTGTATAAAATGTCAAACTTTTTTTGCTTGAGCGCGGAAAGGCCTAGGTACGAGTTTAGCGCTATAGTGTTTTGCAGGATTTGTAAGCAGCAGTTTTCCCAGTAAAATCTCGTGAGCTGAGAGATGGCAACATGAGACAAAGGTAAACTATTCATTCTTTTCGTTCCTTTATTTACTCTTTCCCTACTCAGCAAGACTGTGTGCTCCCTGTGGTTGAGTGATCGATATTTTATAGCTTTTTGTGGTTTCCGAGATGGCAATACCCATCGTTTCTTATAATTTCGCCGTAGAAATATAAATCTAAATCTGCTGTCAGTTTCAGCCATGTGCCATCTTTTTGTGACAGAACTTTCCATTACGAACGAAAAATTATAAACTAAACGAGTCTGCGACATTTGGCGCACTCGTTTTTCATCCACACAACACAATAACACTTTAACAGGTGTAATGACTGGTAACCGAGATTCCGTGAACTAATCAGAGAGATAGAAAATCATTATCTGAAGTTTAGAATTAAATAATAGCAGTGTTTACTTTACTCGCACTACAATGGCTCAATTATACCAATCGAACATGTTTTTATGAAATACACCAGGCTTAAATTACAGTACTAATTTACAAAAACTCAGTCATAACGTGGAATCGTTATTCGTGTTTGTATAATATGTACTACCGAAACATAGTGGACGATATTTCAAAGGATAGCTCTCAAGACTCCCTCAACTTTCACCCTTTTTCATAAACTCATGATTAACCGTAAGCCAAATGTGAGCTTCGAATTTTCACCAGACGTCGGGTGCCTAATGACGGTTTCCCCTTAAATGCTTAAAAACGCAGTTTTACGGCTATCAGGGGTGTTTTAAAAGTTCCACAGATTGAGTTAAGTTTACCCTGTAAACTTTTTATATGTTCGGCCATTCTAGGGGAATTTGACGGTCTTCTTGAATTAATTAGGTTTATTAGGGTTCTCATTCATTTCTCGAAAACCTTGGGTCTTATTGCCTTTCCGAGATTTATACCGACGTTTCCTGGGTAACCAACTGTGAGGCATTCTTTTTTTTTTAGCGAACGCCGGGGAAAGAGAAAAAAAGAACTTCCCAAACCCCTTCCGCTGTTGAGAAAAGAACGCCTAATCGCAGGTTAATTTGTCTGTACCCAAAAGGACATTTCAATCCGACGTCAACAACAAGTATTAAATTTAATTCTCATATCACAAACGGAGGAGATTAAACGCCCTCTGAACATAGTAGTCACCGTTAGGTCATGAGGAAGCCACAAAGCCGGGCGGGACTGCATGGGTTTACGCTTTTTAACTCATTCATTGCGAAGCAATGGATGAGTTTTTGCAGAGAGGGGAAAACGGCGTTAGCAGAAATCTGCGTAGACGGATGTGACGTCGTTAGCAAAAATAGTGGAAGTGACGTAACAAATTGGTTGGATTTGCACAACTGCTGACCAAGTAGTCAACTTGCCACGAATAGCAAACATGACAAGCCTAATTAATGCACTTTCTGGATGATTGCAAAACACCGCGAGAGAATTTGTGTAATAAATGTAGGCATTCAGTGAATAAAATGAGACCAAGACATATTTGTAGATATATATTTAAATATTTATTTTTTCTCCGAAAATGAGCCCGCGTACCTACCCTTCCCTCCATCTCGTGTTACGTGCCCAAGAAGGCAGCCATATTTTACGAATGCAGTCCACGCTCGTCCACGCCAGATGGGATGTATACTGTACTAGTTGATACATGAAGTGAATTTGGTTAAAAATGTTGAAAAATTTTAGAATTTGTGGAGCCCAAGCTGGTTTGAGATATTCGACGGATTCGTCGGCCTCCATTACGGTCATTACGTGCTCAATGAGTCTTCTTAGCTCACTGAAGGCAGCCATTGCGGACCATTGTGGATTTTGACGTCAATCGTTTGTGATTTCTGGTGAGTAAATATTGCTTTCTTTAATTGTTTAAATTTGCTTTAAGCAAAACATACAGCCCACACGTCAAATCGAAATTACCCAGAACTAAACTAAAGTCTGTTTCAGACTAGGAGTCCAGAAATATTCGCCAGGGTACGATCGCTTCGTGACAATTGCTATAAAGCTCTATTCACTAATAAACTTATTTACTGCTTTATGAAATTGCTAGTTCCACTGAATTGCCAGATGACTACTATTGCTTTATAATAATGGCCCTAAGTCGAATAATAATATTATCAGTAATAGATGATATCCTGAAATGCATAAAGAAGAATGGAATCTGTACTTCGTTGCTGATTATCGTTGCTCGTGTGTTACACGCGTACACCCAGATCGATCAGGCAAAACAAGACATCAAGTTTAATGAATCTAACCATGATACCAAAACTGACAATCTTAAAAGCTGTGTAATACTTGGTGACTATTGTAGTCACCCAAATGGGATTGAAATGCAGGTAAATAATCTATTCAATATCTCAGGTTGTTAAAAACAGAGTTGATCAGAGTTATCTGCAGTGTGCTTGCTTTCACTCAAGACTCTTGTCCTACTAGGCCCGGGTTTACTAAAAAGGGATGTGCCCTATTTCTGGTATCTTCCAAATTATTTTTATTTATATCTTCATCTTTTTTATCTATTTAATTTCAGGGGCAGCAGTTAATGTTACATCTACTGGATTATTCCTGGCTACCCATAATAGTTATTTAATTTAAAAAAAAGTAATAAGTAATTATTATAAACAATAATGCAGTCAAATGAATTATGACAGTGACAACCCAAGAACTTTAAATGATAAATACTTTGAGTTCAGGGTGGATTGCCTTGGCAAACTGACTCCATCAGACTTCAACGCTTTCCTTTGAAAACCAAGCTAACACACTTTCAACTTCATTTAGCCAGCAGACAACTGATGTACAATTTGTAGCTCACCACCTTTAATTCATTCATTTTTTTGAGTAAAATATCATACATAGTAAACTGTAACAAGCAAACAGTGAATGAGGCTTTCACGTCATTTAGATGACACAACATTTACTAAACAATGAACACAAATGCTTGACAACAAAACATAAAGAATTATGCTATATTGTCCTAATCTATTGTACAGCAAATGATTCATTTACCCAATCAGTCAATTGTAAGCCTGCTGATAGCTAAGATACATGTCAGGAAGAAGCTTGATGCTTATTAATGCACCACCAACATTGTTAAATGCTATAATACACAAGAAACACTTAAGTCATTTCATGGCTAAGAGGATGAATGAGTTGGCTCATAAGAGCCCTTTGATTTTGTCAAGCAGCTCGCTTGGCCGCGATGCAAGCTAACATGGTTGTCATTTTTCATGGTTGTTTGTCATTTGCCATTTAGCTTTCACAAGATTGTAAACACTTCACGGGTTGATAAGCTTCTGCATACAAATCCCGACTGTGAGCTTCAGAGATAGATAGATAGATAGATAGATAGATAGATAGATAGATAGATAGATAGATAGATAGTTAGATAGATAGATAGATAGATAGATAGATAGATAGATAGATAGATAGATAGATAGATAGATAGATAGATAGATAGATAGATAGATAGATAGATAGATAGATAGATAGATAGATAGATAGAAACTTTATTTATGTGTCAAGAAGAAGCTAGCCGAGGGGCAAGCCCTCTACTAATAGGGGACACCTAAAGTTTAATTAAAAAATAGATACAATAGTTGAGTGGATAAGAAATCTATACAATATGCTACAAATTGTAAGCTAAGTATTAAAGCTGAGTACTAAAATGCTAAAATTATGATACTATAGTACTAAATACTATAATACTTAAAACTAAGTGATGAGATACTAAAATTATTTCCGATGAGACATCAACTATCACACAGAAGACATCCTTTGCATCTATCATCAATAAGAGATGTCAGATCCTTGTTACGCATTTGTTTTCTAAACTCACTTAATGATTTAATGAGAGAAAGAGAACGGTCAAACTGTGCCAAACTTTCTGGTTTTTTGCAGGAGCCGTTTTTTACACCGAAAAAGAACAACGAAAAACAAATATTTCTGACAAAATAGCGCACCGAACGATTCGAATTTCAACCTCTTGCTGGTGCCAAATCTTGCTGTAATTTAAAACAATATCAGGGACATCCACTTTAGAGCAAATATGGCCAAAGAGAATACACAAAAACGCAAGATATGAGCAGTAAAGTTTGCTCGTAGTAATAAAGTTAAGGTTGTTCTCACTTTCCCACTTCGAAGAAAAAAAGGAGGATTCTAGAGTGAGCTAGTTTGGCAACTGTTAGTGACCTGAGCTGCACGCCCCTCGCTACTTCTAGAGCATAGAGGGAGTATTTAAATACATTCAAGCGCTCAGGTCTCGCGAGTAGAGTTTTCGAAACCGATCATTTCAAAGCGGATCACCAGTGACAACCTCATGGGGAGGGGCGAAGGGAGGTAAAGTTAAGGTCATTCCACTGAAATAGAACCTACACTGAGATTTTTCTCAAACTTTGCCAATTGATTGCTTATATTATAGAAACTTAAATTTTGAAATAAAAATGAGCGGTCCCCATGTTCGTTTAGGAGCAGCAGCACCTTGTTTATTCCATATAAATCCTTATAATAGCACCATGATTATAGTCACGATTGCTTGCTAAATTCACGTTTCTGATGATTGTTTTTTGCTCAACACTGAGAATTGGCCCATATTTATTTTACATAGAGAAATTTACTACTCAATTCAAAAACCCAGAAAAAAATGATAGGTCACCGTAGTCGTTTTCGAGAAAATGACGATTTACTTCTTTGGCGAAGTCCAGCCGTAAAGAAAAAGCCGCCATTTTCTAATGTGCACGCGCTAATCACGCGTAAAATAATGCGCAGCAAGGGCGGATCCAGGATTTTGAAATGGAGGGTGAATTTTTGTAATAATGTCAGAGAAATCAAAATATTATTTCAATATTTGAGGGATAAGAAAAAAAAAAGAAAGAAGGGGGCTCAGAAAAAGGGGGGGTGAAAATTCACCCATTTCACCTCCCCTGGATCCGCGCCTGCGCAGTATGGATGCGCAATGCAATACTGGGGAATGACCTTAAAACGACTTTTTCTCGCTAGGAATGGATGCATTTTTGTTTTCAGCGTTGGGGGTGGGGGTGGGGGGATTCTTGGATTTGTGACTGAGTGCGATCAATGTGATTTTCGTGGCGTCTCACTAAGCATTATCACGGTTCCCAGAGAGGTAAAAGAGAGGACCAGTTTAATTACAAGAAGATTTCGCGTTGTATTAGTGCCCATTAACCCGTGTGGACACACCCGACAGCTGATTGCTAAGTCGATAAGCTGATAACCTTGACAACCCGACAGCTGATAACCTTGAAAGTTGTGTTGTTTATGGCGGTTTAGGCTTTTAAAAGGCAAGTTGAGGGCTTAATTTGTCATCATGACAGCATTCTCCTGTATCATCACACTCAGTGTGAAACAATTGCAGCGAGGGTGATGCATCTAAAGGGTATTTTCTTAAGCAGTGATTTGACACACAAAGAATAAGTTTGATGGAGCTTTGATTTATAATATTTACCGACAATGTTTCAATTTATCCATGAGACGGGTATTGAAGTTTTAGTTTGCTGCAAGCCATTGTTTTGTGGCCGTCTCCCGTAGTTACGTGAATGATGATAATCAGTTTGAGTTGAGATGCGAAATGGTATGTTTGAACTGCAAAACTGACCTGTACTACGGTAATATACTAAGGCGGATTTATGACCATTCTTTCAGCCAGGGGATCAAAAAATTCTACCAGAGAACTAATATTTACAATTTCAACTGAGTTCTTCCGGTATGGACTTTATTCTAACCTAGAGATCAGGGTGTTTCGAAAGGCGTGGATAACACTATTTACAGGATAAATCACTATCCAGAGGTGAGATAAGTGTTTTAACATAACAAACCGCACCATCCGCTGCATGGTGATTTATCTGGTGAAAAGCGTTATCCATCTTTCGAACAACCCGGGCTTGGGGTCCGTTTCTCCAAGGTCCCGATAAGTTTTCGCGCACCTGAAAAGCCGTATAACAAAATCTCAAATCTTGCGTCTACAGAGCTGTTTTATTCACATATTCTTAATATAAAGAGAGGTTTTCTTCACACAAGACGTTTCAGGCGTGTACACCTCAGTCTTTAAAAAACAATCGACTAAATATGACTTTGCGGGCCCGAAAAGTTTCCAGGTTTTCGAGAAACCGGCCCCTGGCCTTAGTATTTCATGCCGCGTCGTGGTTTACTTTCTGGGAAACGTGATCTGCAGACTCCCCTTTCTCACTTATCTTCTTTTTAATTTCATCGCCTTCACTGCTCCCCACAGCAGAGTTACCCAAATTCTACTAGTACCTAAAACAATTTTGTCATTGACGAGAATTCATGTCGAATGACGTTAGTTCTGATATGGACAAAGTAAAAGTACTCATTTTACTTGCTTTGCTGACTGGCTGAATAACACTGATTAAGGATGTCACTGATCTCACGTTAATGGATCAATGTATCTATGTCTTATCTATGTAAATACATTATCGACATTATCCAGCTGATATGCCCCGCAGACAAGTTTCTTACAAATTTTAATCTTAATGAGCCATTACGGTAAAATGTCTGTCTATTCGTACTTTATGCAACGCTGTCTTCCACGTTTTATTTTGTCAATTCCTCGTCAACTTTCCTTCAGTCAGCTAACTTTTTGGAAAGTTTTTAGATTTCCCGGCAAGTACTGAACACACCAACAGGATTTTACAAAGAATGATTCATGATTCAAAATTTCAAAATCCTGCATGAGGCTTAAGATTCATCTCTGCGGCATAACACAGTTTTAAATTCTGCCATACTTTACATTTGACCGTGACCGTGGCCCCATTTTTCTTATGTACATACGGGACAGCTGGTTGATGCGAAGTATGGTGTTAATGAATCCCTTATTACCATCCGGATAAAACGCTTATGCTAAGCTTCAAAATGACGCCGAGCATGTTCTCTGAGTTACTCAAAAGGTTAAGTTTCAATTCTGCCATACTTTACATTTGGCCGTGACCGTGGCCCCATTTTTCTTATGTACATACGGGACAGCTGGTTGATGCGAAGTATGGTGAATCCCTTATTACCATCCGATAAAACGCTTATGCTAAGCTTCAAAATGATACACATATTTTTTTGGCTGATCAGATCTCTTGTAGATCCTACGTTGGCAGCGTTTATCGTATGCGGTCCCTTGCAGTTTATAGTCTCTCATTTTCAAAATGACGCCGAGCATGTTCTCTGAGTTACTCAAAAGGTTAAGTTTCAATTGTGGATTATTATTATCAGTAGTCTTTATCATATGTTATTCTGTACTGCCGCCTTTTTTTGTCTGAACTTTTGTAGTCGGGATGTCTGATATTTGAGTGAGCTCATCAAGCAGCTGCCCATTCTTAGTCTCAAGTTTTATTTTGATTTTTTATCTGTTGCAAAATAGTCGTCTGCGTTTGGTTTATTTTCCTTAATTTTTTTTCTAATACCAACCATAGGCAACGATAAACGCGTGATAAGATTCAGCAGAGTGCTGGAGTGGTTTATTTCAGGAAACTGGGAGAATACCAATTTGCTCAGTATTAAATGTTTGTTATTACGTTTGAAGTCAAGACAGACTGTAGATAGGTGAAAAATTTGTTTTCGCTCCAGATCAGTCAAATAGACGGCACGTGCGTGGATAATAATGCCACTTCTCCGTCATAAAAGGCTCTTACTAATGAACCGTGCAGCTGAAATAATTCAGAGAAAACAATTATCTTAAAAATAGAAAACTCACAAATAACCATGACAACGGGCTTAATGTAAGGTCATACAACCAAATGGCGTGCCGGCTCATCTGTCAAGGTTCTCAGTATTCTTTGATCTCTTTTTCAGAAGTTCAGTTTTAGATTGGATTCTCTTGTTTCTATTTTACATACATTCGTTTTGGTGCACAAGTAAAACAATTCCGTTGAAACCGACCAGCTGCAAGAAGCCTAATTTTTGTGTCACTACAATAAAGATTCAAGCCGAAGTACTGCCAAATTCAATAACAGCGTCTTTAGGCAAATTCTAGACCAGCATTGTCGGTTGACACTGAATAAAGGGGTGTATTTAGAAAGATTAGCTTGGTGAAGAGAAATAAGCACATGGTCTCCAAAGGAAAGGTGGAGTCAACATTATGATTAGAATTTCAACAAAAGAAACCGATTATAAGTTGCAACTAGACACTTCCTTTGAACACGAGTCGGCGTAGCAGTGTGTTAGCATGCAGACATCATTTTTAAAAGACTAGTTAAAAGTGGTGATAACTGTTGAACAAACACCTGACTCACGGTGAAGTACCAACCCATCGATCGACGTTCAGTTTTCAAACACTATGTTGATTCGCTTTTGGGCAGGTTCGCGTCATTTTTCCAAGAAAAACCGAATACAAGCTGGTAGTTTATCTTCCAAGAACAGTTCCGCATAACTGAGTATCTGAAGCATTTTTAGAGAATTGATTTTACTGGTTATAGAGCAGTGAAATGAATTTAAAAGCGTGACGCATTAGTTGCACCTGAAGCTGTTTGCACTTAAGTGAACAAGCGCTTAGACAAATAGGCAGGAGTGAGGTGTTCAAGACAAGTTTGGCACGGGTGATCAAAGGCAAGTAAAGCCATCAGCTTGAACGTTGTTACGTTAAGATTTTACAAATATCACCCTCGGTCATTTTCAGGGACAAGTCGTGATTACTGGCTTCAGTGTAAAAAATGCTTCGTCGTGTTAGCAGCTAAAACCTTAAGAGCAAGACGTCTTTAAACTATTTGCTTTTACTTTGTGACTGTTTGAATTGCTTTCAGCGGAGAGGGTTTTTGTAAATACTTCTAATTCGTGTTTAGCTTTAGCACGAGCCTTTTAAAAGAACTACTTTATCTTTTTTAGTTTGTTTTTCTAACGCGCATACATTCATTAACTGTTCAGTAACTGTTTAATGAAGGTAATCGAAATTCTCCCATACGAAAACTAAGCGCTATTTTCAGTCTCAAAATCGCAATTGTTAACTGAAACGGTTCAAAAGAGAACTGCTAGTTTTTCTTTAACTCCAGTCATACCATGATAAGACTTGAAGTGCAAATTGTGTGTTCAGTTAATGAATCGTTAGTCTTATTCACACATGAAACAGTTGATTAAAGATAGGAAACTGGCCCTCTTGTTTAGAATAGTAAAGACCATTTCAAGTATTTAAACAGGTTAACCATTATAGACAGAGGACTATTGAACTGTCAATCAAAACACTCGTGGAGGGTTTTCAGCGCACCATTACTGATTAATACTGTCGGCGTTGAATTTTTTATCTGAGTGTCGTCAGTAATTGAAGCCCTGAAGGTTTAAACTCAATACAAAGACTTTGTGAAGGTTATACTTAACGCTTAAATTTACATAAGCGTCTAGCTATTCAGCTTAATCAATCAAGTTTGTATAGATGTATCTTTTAGTTGAATACGCCGTTTTGGTCGCAATTGCTTGGGGAACACAACCATAGTTTATTCACTTGAATCAGGATTTACAGTAAAGTTTACCAACTATAAGTACAATCACACATTAAATATCACATATTCAGGAGAAGAACTTCTTTATTTGTTACAGTGAGCCGCATTCATTTTCAGCTCTATGCTAAACGGATGGACGAAACAAAAAAACGAAACTATCAGAACCTGTGTTGTCATAAATGTTCTCTTTACACCCGCTGAAAATGCCACTTTCAGTTGCAAGGATAATGAAAAATTAGATATACAGTACGTAGAGTTTTACTGCAGCTTTCAAAACAGGTTTCAATGACACTGGCACGAATTAGGCGAGAAATGTGCCAGCAAATACGCCTCACTAACACCACAACTCCATCACTGGAATTAGTCTGGCTAAATCTGAGTTCTTATATTAGTATTGCAAGCAAAGAAATTTGCTTCCAGTTAATCAATTATAGAGGAACTTCATTGGAAATCCTCTTTTTATTAAGATACTTTCCCACTCTTAGCTTTCTTCATTTTCTTGTAAGAATATTGGTTTTTCGAGCTACTTACAAATTTTCAACACACAAGCTACTTCCCTCTCAAAATCTCAGTCTCAGGTTTTTTTATTACCATATTGTTAAAATTCGGCAAATTTTAGCTTCGATATCCTTATAAAATGTATTTTTGTATATTATTTTAAAAAAAGTAGTTGACAGCTGCTCATTTCCTCGTAATCAGTATCCTCTTTTCTAGCTCAAGGATTTACCACTGCAAGAGTTTCATATGTAGGACACAATCAGTGGAAACCAGTCAATTAAACTTGAGAGCATCATAAAAATATCATCGGTTATACTGCCATGTCTTGGAAAAAATAACTGAGACCGAAAGTCAGTCACTGGGACGCCATTTTGCGACCCCGTGTTCAGTGATTGAGTTTGTGTTTCAGTGAAGCATTATGAAACTGAGACAGAGGCACTGAAGATCGTTTCTTCAGTTTCCGTCTGAAATCGTTCAGTGCTCTAGACCAAACTCGATCATATAGCATCAAAATTGTGTTGTTATTTTGTATACTACATGTTAATTTTTTCTATGTCATTGTCTTGGTTAAATTTTTCTTGTAAAAGCGGAAGTGTATTAAAGAGTAGTTCGTGATTCACCTGGTAATATCGATGGTTGCAATGCGATCCATCAAATTTAGTTTCAGGGTTTTCAGTTGTTTCACAGTTTCACTAGTACAAGAGGTGCTGACGCTAGTTGGAATATAGTCTACAGAATCCCTGATGCTATAAGTATGATACAAATAACACATTTTATGGTTAACATTTCGACTAGTATCTCCTGAAAATGGATTAAACTCGAAAGTCATTTGCGCATATTGCAACGATGAACTTTACGCGTTTAGTCATGTGCTTATAAAGATTATTCTTTCACAAAGTTTTGAGAGACCTAATCTGTGAAACTCTGCAATTCGCGGAGGTAATCCTTAAAGCAAGCAAGTAACTCATTTCCTCAGTGTGTGTCACAGGAACTGAAATTCAAGCAACATTTATTAACGAAGAACCAAATTATTCCACTCCAATGAGAATTACTGATCATATACAGTTTAATGTAGACAGGCAGGACTTTAAGGGTAACGGAACATTCCTTATTTTCAATTCTTAGCTAGCTACAAATACACACGATCAATTCGTAGTCTGCTTCAGTCGGCTCATAGGAATATCACCGACTTTATAAGTTGTTGAAATATGCAACCGTGTTGAATTCGCAAGAGTGCCGCTGATTCTTGACTAATTGATTCGTTGCTCAATTTGGAAAAGAGCGAGAACCTGACAAACTTAATTTCATCTTGAAACGTTTTAAATTAAAGGCAAACGCAGCTTTCCAGTGTCAGCTCTGGTTTGGTTATTAAATAGATTCTTGGGTAATAAACGTGGTATTTGGCAGGGGCATATGCCTATCCAAGGTAATCAACTGCCAATCAAATTTTCCCTTTGATTTAGGTTAAAGCAACTGAATAAAGTTTGGAGATTATGGAAAGATTAAACCTTTCAAACACTCATAGGGTTGTAAACTCACAAGCAATAAGAGTTAATAAGATGTTGCTATCCAGCATATTCTGCCAGAGATATGATTCGGACCGTAATTCTTGTCACGTTGTGTAATCACCTTGTCCTCAATCATTTGACAAGCAATGAAATGTTATCTTTCTTGCTATTTTTTTCTCTTTATTTCCTCGAACGTTCCACTGGCCATGTTCAGGTTGACAGTTAGATAGAAAAAATGTTGCATTGAATAAATGAATGAAAGTTAAAATTGCAAAAATGGTCTTTTTATTTGTATCAATTAATCTAGTGATTCTGCTTATTGTAATTTTTTTCCATGTGATCAAACTCAGTCTCGCATTTTAACGGCCACAGAATGACAAATTCAGAACTTAACCTAGCGAAAATTTAGTCATGCAATGTCAGTATTCCAGTGAAATAAAAAAGGACAGCATTTGAAACGAAGATAGTTTTAGATCTGCTACCTTAAATCAAAATCCAATTTCATTGTACTAAGCTTTAAACTACCTTTAGTTTAAACGTTTTTCTGGCGTTAAATTTACACGCTAATTAACGTTTACCAAATGAAAATACTGTTATGTCACGTTTTTTGTCGAATGAACATCCATTTTACTGGTATCATATTTTATGCAGCGCTTCTCTTTTTCGAACGAAATTCGTTGACTTTTGTTCCCCGTCAGTTTTGAACGACTGTGTTTTTCACATCTTGACAAACCAATTTTCACCACTACCCAAAGTTTAACCAGGATCACGGAAAGCCCTTTTTGAGCGCTACGAGATCATTAGTATTTGCATTTGCATTTATTGAACTTGTATACCACTTAAAACGGATTTAAAGCCAATTGACAAATAAATAAACTGCAGCCAGCAATCTTTTCAGCTGCACTTCTAACTTATTACAACACTTTTTCTTCATTAGCAAAACATTTTGACGATTTGCGTTAGTTTCTTAAATAGAATGATTTTCAATTATATTACTGCATTCTATCGCCTTTTGGGTATGATTTCTTAATCAAAGTGTAAAATCTTTCGATGTGGTTTATTTTATTCGCTGTGTGTCAAGGTTATAAGATACCACATAAAGATTTTTTAACCGATTAGTCAGTTAAAAGGATTCTTAAATAAAGTAAATGCGGAGCTAAGAGATACCGCCAAAGTTGGTTTTGTCTTTGAGCGGCCCGTCTTAAGAACAGATGTACAAACATGTCTGTTATTATACTTGGTACTCCATTGCAATTAAAGGTAATACGGCATTTATTACCCGAGGAAAACAGTACCCCTTTTCGTATCTCTGTCTCTACAGCGTGGAACTGACTCTTCTGAACCATGGAGCAATATTTCAACCATGACAGGAAAAACTTTTATCAGGTTGGTTACTGCTTGTTGTAACAGTAATGACCTGTTATTAGAAGAGGACTTGGCGATTATCGTGTCGTTGTTTCCGATCCTTTTGTTGTTATCTGCGCAAAGGGAAGGGCGATAATATATAAATTTACCCGTAGCATTTAATAGCTTGATTCGGTTTTATCTCAATACCAATTTGGTAACATCCGAACTCTGTAAGTTTCTGCAATCAGGCTGCACTGAAATTTTTGCGCTATCAATGAACACCACTTGTCAGATAATTGCTACTGAAATCGACTCGAGTTTGCAATATACCCACCTATTTAACGAAATGAAGAGGCTTCCTTTAGTCACGAACGCTTAGATCCTATATGGAACTTTCAGTTTGCTCAACTTCCTTGTAAGCTGATGGGTTCTAAGAACTTCTTTTTCGTCTTTATCGCCGCTGCGCGTCATCTAGTTTAATTTCTCACTGACTTAATTAAAAACGAGAATCATAATTCAGTCGAGTAGCCTTGGCACAGGGGTTTTCAGTTTTCCGTTTTCCCGAGTGGAGTTGAAAAAACTGTTTCATATATACGGTGTACGTGGAAATCCCATGATTCGCTATGCAAAGCCACTGAATTCAGTCAGAACAAGACCCTCCTTAGTACTGGGTAACTTACTACTCTGGGAAGGGAGTGGACTTTAAACTTCATAAATCACTGATGGTTTGTTTTTGTAATTTACTAGCTTAATATGCTCTATTTTCCCGGTTCTTCGTGAAAATAGCCGAGTCATCAGTGAGAAGACTGGAACCAATGAGACTGTTTCTTTTAATGGAGAGTGTCTTGACTAATATATCGCGTTTTAATAGGTGTGGTCAAGAGCTGATATAAATTTGTTTTATTGTCTTGCAATAGAAAGGGTAAAAAGCGAAAAGAAGGGCCGTGAAAGCAAAGAAATCCAGCTCAACTAAAATAAAAAAAACTAACGAATAAAATATTCAAAATTTCACCAGAATAGTGATCATCCAAATACTTCATGTATTTGTAATAATGTATTTTCTCTTTGGAATATTTTCGTCCAGTTTATTTTGTGGTATTTGGCTATATATCATGGAAATTAGGAAAAAGGGGGGAATGAAATGGGATTGGGCTGGGAATTTTTTTTCTAGTCTGGTTTTCATTTTGTCCGGGTGGCGCTCGCTGATCGATGTAAAGGAAAATTGAGAAAATTCGAAATCCTGTCCCAAGTTATTTAGTGCATGGTAGATTGACCTTCTACTTTATCGCAAGCGCTTTCCAGAACAGGAGAAATGATCTAGTACAACTACAGTAGCTGGAGAGTTAGGCAGCCACTAAAAAATCAAGCAAGCCAATTGTCATGGTCAGTCCGATTAAATGAAGTACAAAAGTACATTCCACTTTATAAAGCTTGTAATTCAAGAAAGATAGTATTCCAAAATACGTAGTTAACTAATTTAAAAAGCACATTTCCAGAATACGGCGCCTATTGCCTAAAGTGCTCATGAAAAAATAGAAACGAATCCACAGAGTTTAGGAATTACTGCGGTAAAGAATCATCCAACCGGCTGGGAAGGAAGAGACAAACTGAATGCCTGATGTAATTCATATTGATATTCTTTATCCCGTTTTTAATACGCGAATGATAAAATATGTCGGAAATAAAGAACGTTGAAGAAAGAGACGATACGGAGTTTTAAATGCCTTTTGTTCATTCCATGATTCAGTTGCCCCCAAGCTAAGTAAGATGCTGGCCCTACATTTCATTCACTTCATCATGAAGAGGGCAACAAAGGTGGGTTGTGTTCACCTTTCGAGCACGAATTTTAACGAAGTTCACGCGTCACATTTAATTTTAGCTTCTGTTAACAATGTTTTTGTTTTTCATTAATACACGAATCACGTTTGTCTTTTAGTTGATATTCACCCGCAGCCAGACACCAATTTTCTGCCCTCATCAGATGTCACACATAATCCCTTTCAACTCAGTTCAAACAGGTTGTTTTCCTCAGCAGTAAATAAATGTTTGCAAGCAAACTTTTCAAACCAACATGATAAACAGCAAAGGTGCTTCTTAGTGTCTTTGGTCTAAATCAAAAGGAATGCAATTTTCTGTTTGAATAGCCGGTATAGACTTGCTGGTTGGTCTACATAACTGGTGGATATATTCGTATAGACCACCAGTAAGTGTACACGTTTGCCGATAACTCAGTGGTGACGCGCTTTCTATTGATAACCGGTTCAAATTAAACCCATTAACGCGAGCTTCCCGTGGGAAATGTCCGCACCCTTGAACAGAAAATAAACAACTTCGTATAGTGCCTTCATGTCGTGAAAATAACATGAACCTGTAGCGAAATTCGTATCATAAAAAAATCCGACCACATGTCAGTGAAGAAATGCAGGTGAAACAAACTAAAATAATTATAATCTGTGCAAAGCACGTTTAATCATTTACGTGAGACAAGAAAACGGAGTAGAATCCCATGGTTAAGATTTTATAACATCTTTTACCTTTTAGAACAGTAAATTTATAATAATGACGGCATTTCTTTTGTGTCAAGATGTATCTCACCTTTCTGGCTTCTTACTGATTTCGGTTAATTATTTAATACGACCATCATACCGTTCAGTTTTTTTCTTATTCTGGTACTTTTTGATGTTGTTTTGGTCATTTCATTTATGATACATACGTATTTCGAGCTTGTAAAATTGGGTGCGGTTTAATTGGACTTTTGTCAACATTGGCCTGTAAAAAATACTATACACAGAATTATACCACAAGCAGAATTTACAAAAATGCAATTTCAAATAATGACAGCATTGGCTTTTGGCATATAACTTGACCCGCTTCTGCTTAGTTCTGCTTGGGAGAACTGATACATCAAAGATCATTACGTTCTGATATGACAGAAGGTGTCACAGCGTCGTTTCAAATGCTCACTTTGATTTAAAGACTTTGGTCTAGCTACTATAAAGGAAAATGAGAAAAGATGGGCCATTGCCTTTCTGAAAGTCGTGTTTAAATCATGAATCAAGACCTCTGCAGGTTTAAATGCTCATCCAGAAGCAGGCTGTAACGAGAAAATATTTGTTTAAACATTACAGTTCTCAGTTCCAGTATACATTTGACAACTGCGTGCTAAGACTTGCTGTTGCTACTGCAGTTTGATCTTTGAGTAGCCATTTCCTTGAAAGAATACTATATACGGTCAAACCTAGCAACTTCCCTTGCGTTGAAGTGTATGCGAGTTGGTTCCATCTTCGTTTCTAAGCCTCTTTCATTGTCTTTTAATCAGTTTTACTCAGCGTGAACAGGGATGCGTGCGATATGCATTCCTAAATTCCTTCCAAAGAGAAGTCAAAAGAACATCCTTCATCAGTAGATTCATGGTGTTATATATGACGAGATTCGGTACATAAGAGTTCGGAACGGAACACGTTTCTTTTCAAATTCTAAAAGTGTAAAAACACGGTAACTCAGACCTACAATCCATTCTTTATTCCTTCTGAAGAACAGGTAGAAGACATAACAAATCCGCATTAAGTTTGTTTAGTGAGCCTTTTTTGTGAATAGGGCACCAGTTTGGACCGTGTCGAGTCCCCTACTGTTTGGCTAACAAAACCATGTACCATGCGGCTACCTCTTCTGTGCTAATTTAAACGCCTTGCTCGTTGCCTAGACCGCGAAGCGTTAACGGTAACAGCCGTTTTCTGTCCACTGAAAAATAACGTACTTATCTTTTTATGTTGAACTTAGAAATCCAATCTGGATACGAATAGTTAACTATATTACCTCGGCTTGAAACAACACTGGGTTCATTTGTCTGTCGTTTACTCGGTCGAATTGCATTCAAGTTTTGACTCCGTGTAACCAACTTGAAAATAGCTAAATCGTTCTATCGCTCAATAAATTTCGCTATTACGTCTGCGACCAATGTTGGAAAAAATCTATGACATATTTAAGGTTTGCACACTGGAAAACATTCGTTTATGTGTCATTCGATTACAGGCGACTGCAAGGTTAGATGCTTCTAGTGCAGTGTTCCTTTTTTATTAACTGATCAAAGTTCAGTATCTCGGACCAAGTTTGAGAATGTAAAGTGCTGTTTTTTTGGCTCCATTCTGATAACAAAATGCTCATTGTTAACGGTGTGCTGGCAGATGTAGGCTCGTGCCGAAATTGGCTTTTTTATGCAAATGTTTTCTATCGTTATGTCCATTTTGATACATGTAGATGAAACAATATTTCTCTTCGGCTCGAACAACACGATACAGCTATAGTATTTCAGTATGTTGTTTTGTACTGTATACACCAGGTCGGTCGCGTGGGTCAAACGAAATTAATTAAAGCGTGTTTCTTGTTTTGTTGTGCCGGGATGCCGAAGTGTTAGCATGGAATGCATTGACAGAAAAGAGCAGATTTTAAAGTTCCACTTGTTCAAAATCAAATGATTTTCATATGAACAGAAACGGTGATGAAAATTAGAGCTACAAAAGAAATCATTGTTGTGCAGTTTGGTTTGTTTTTTTCATTCAAATCGTTTTAAAATCGCTGAGCACGTTTTTCACACCTATGCTCTGGCGTCAGTAAAATGGATGAGAAATTAAAGTAGAGACATGGGAGTGAAATGGAGGATGGAAATAAATATGCAGTTAGTTACGTTGTTATACTGCTAGAAAGACAGGCACTGAGTCCACCTACAGCGTTATTGATTTTCCTTTCAATCTAACGCTTTGCATAGTCATCAATGTTTATCATGGTTTAGGTGTAAAAGTTAGGAGCAACAGATAAAGGATTACTTCGCAAGATAAGCTGATGCAAATTTAAGTATTACAGCTACAATTGTTAAAAAGAAATACGCGCTAGAAAAAGGATTAAAGGAATGATTTTCTACCTGCTACAGTGGTTTAGCTCTTTTTATTTGACCGAAAATTATAAAGAACAGCGGGTTGCAAACATATCTAATTAAGGTCATTAAGTATCTACTTATTCTGTAACCAAGAGATGGATAAAGCGGATAGGAAGCTTTAGCAAGGATTTTGCCGCGGGCGAGAAAAAGAAAGCAGATTAATTTAAAACAATCAAGCGAATTCGTCGTTGCTCCGGTTTCATCTCAAACATCAGGTTATTTAACGGTAAATAAACCAAACAGGTATTAACCATTAAGCCTCGATAAGTTGTATCTGCGTATCTAGATTGTGAAGGATATTGAGTCGATTTATTTCAGTTGCAAAGGAAAAAGTCTTCAGAAAAAAAATATTGACAAGGATTCGTCCTTATGCGGGTCATTTCAACATCGCAGAATCAAGCTATCTAAGGCTTTTCCAGAACAACAGAGAACATGATTGCGTGGCTCAATGAACGATATTCACTTGGTTTCCGTGCACAATCCAAAAGGGCATCATAGCCGGCGTCGGATTGTTTTGCTCAAAATTTCTTTTCACCGAAAATGGGTTGTGAAAAAAAAAAGCTTTGATCTAGCCTCTTTCGGAAGGTAAATAATCCATAGCCCCTGGCACCAGCTTTGACTTTTGATAATACATTGGTTTTAAAGCTCTTTTTAATGTCCTTTAAACGAAGACCTAACAAAACGGAGTTTTAATTTCTTTTTAAAAGCTATTCTATTTGGTCATTGGCCAACTTTGGTTTTCAAAGGTCATTAACGTTGATACAATACACAATAACACTGAGTTAACACATAATTACACTTTTCTAAAACAAGAAAAGATTTTCGTTCAGCTGTCGTTCAGTAAAGTAGTTCGGCAATTCTTTTGCTTCCCAGGAGATCATGGCTGCATGAATTTCTAACTCATTTCTCAACCACAAGGTGAAACAACCCCAAAAATCAAACTTTATTTCTAGTAGTACCGGGTCATGCAGTACGGAACACTGTAGCTCGAACAATAGAAATCCTTATCAGGTTTCATTTGCAGTTAGAGACAGGTGCATCCTTACACTGCGAAAAGACAAAGCAAAACTAGGCAAAATAATGGTCACAATATCAAATTCCTGTTTACTGTTTGGACCTCAGAACATGTTCGAATTTTTTACGAGATGACTGACGTGTGCCTTGTTATCATTTAGTCTCGAAAATCTCGCAAGCATTTGTGCAAGCGGGTTGTTCAACTATTTCTATCGCTTCTAGTATGCCCAATATCCTCGTTATCACCTTACGTTGAAGCTCTTTCTTTAATGTCACGCAGTGAAGTGCGTTTTAAAGCGTTTTTCTATTAGGAATTGACACGTCTGGTCACGTGATCAGTGCTTGCTCTTCAGGACAATGAGAGAAGAGTATTTGGTTAATGGCCATCGATTTGAATGCCTGCTTACTCAGCTGACGAAGATGTGTCTTAAATCCCTTTTTAATATTTTTTCTTGAAAAACAACCCTGAAAAATATGAATGAGCCAAACGCAAGTTTCAAGTTTCTTCACATTGTTTGATTAGATTATTGTTTAAGAATTTGATCTTCATTGTTTTCAATATATCTAATTTCGATAGCTTGGTTAGTTTCCGATGTCTTATCATGCTTAGCTAAGCGAAATCTGGCTGTTTGTTTATTGCACTGAGGTCTTCTAGGTACATTTGCAACTCTGTAAGAACATGATTTTATTTTTGTATATCTTTTAGCTGGTCAGTCCTAGTTGAATTACACAAAAAAGTTTTGGAAAAATGCAGAGGAAAATACCACAGATCACGTTCCGTGTTACTCATTTTTGATAAGAAGCCCCTACCATCTGCCATTTTTAATCTGATACAATGTTTACAGCTTCGTCAGTTTAACATTTCTGTCTTTTTTGTCGTCTGTGGTTAGTCAGTGTCGATAAAGGAACAGAATATAGCAGCCTCTGACGAGGTGTTGTCTCTCAATTCTCATGGTGACAGTTGTCGGGGATGTTCGGTTGAGGGTTTTAATTAAAATCTTGAGAAATTTACCTGCAGTGGAAACTAAGTACCGTGGACAACGCAATACCTTAATATTCGTCAGTAGTCTGCGATTAGTCAGAAAAGAAAAAAAAAACGTGAATAATAAATGGTAAATGGCAGCAAAAAAAAAAAAAAAAAAACGCACGGCTTCAGTCGAAAATAAGATAGGGAAAGTGTTGTTTTGATGGCTGCTTTGTTGCTAATTATTAAGTCGAATTTTAATTTATCTTGGTTAATGTTGAGGTGTGTGATCGTCTTTAATGATGAATTTATTTCAATTATTTTTAGAAGCAGCTAGCTAGCCAAATCAAAGGCTGCAAATTAATTAATAATTACTCGCGCTGTTGTTCTGTTCTTTGAACAAGACAAACGTACTCGACTGAACACTGACAAGTTGACAACAAGCCGATATCGAAAGTAGAGTCTTCATTCACAGCATTTCAAATCTCGTCTTTTTGTTCCTGTCCTGTAAACGTATGAACATTTGTTCCGAGCCGCTTTGTTCAGGCGACGAAAAATTCCTCATTCGTCGAGAGGCTCGAAAGAGCATTTGACGCGATTTTTGCGCCCCTAATTTCAAGTCTCCTTATTACATGAGGAATAATTCATTAAAATATCACTTGTGATCCTATTAGCTCTAAGCAGGATACCAGCTGTGCATACGATAAGCAGGTGAAATTTTCGTACCTCCCACAGTTCAAATAGCAACATGGAGTGTTTGCCCTAAAATGGCAACCGATTCGAATCCACATTGAATCATTGACAGCGCGATCGTGCTAACTGGTTCACGCCAAAATATCCTTCACGAGTACATCCTTGGGAACATTTTGTTGGTTTACCAGTTGTGGGTTATCATATGGTTAATTCAATGTTCCCCTTGCTAATTAAGCAAATAATTTCCCAGTCCCAAGCCTTTCACGCCCTAGCGCAATTTGGTGTCTGTCCGCCACAACCGACCAATCACAAGGCAGCAAGCGAAAAACAGCCACTCTTAGAGGCCTTTGTATTATATTATGACCAGTTGATTGAATAGTTATTTGATTTGCAAACTTCAGGATGAGCAAAGAATACACTTCAGAATTCATTGTATAATTCCATTAGCAAAAAATAATAGGCAGACTTTAAATATCGCCATAATTCGATATTTGTAGTCAGTCATTTGTCCGCGCGCCTCATCGCATCGACATCGAGCACCGTTTTAGCAAACTAATCTGCGTCAACACCAATACTGTTAACGGGTCATTTTACTTATGATCATGGAAAGTAACTTACAAGGACATCCTCATCCTACATTTTTTCAGTCGCCGTTCTACGCGATGGTTTCTTCCCGTGGACAGAACCTCTCTAACGCTGCCAATTTGCCGTACGCCACAGCCGATTCTTGCTGCAGTGTTCCAAGCTACCTGTCGGCTGCTGCCTATCACCACTCTTTCGCTGGTCGACCGTACGAAGTGCCTTGTGTGTATCACCCAACATCTTATGTAGATCCTCAGCTACAACTCGCGGCTTTTCAAGGTAAAAATAAATTTCAATTTTCAATCAAAAAATAATCACTCTTAAATCGCGTGAACCAGTTATAAGCTTGGAGTTTGTTCGGTGATTCATTTTGTCTTTGAGCTGACTCGCAACATTAACTAATTGTTCGTGTCGCTAAAAATCGTATTAACTAATTTGTTCTTGACATTTTGGGGCCCGATAACACCGTGTCAAATTCTAGATGAAGTTATGATCAGATAAAAAGACAGTGTACAAACTAAACACGGTGATTTTTCACTGGATTATCTTTGGCGATAGCCGAGATTTGGGGATAAAATTAAAGATAACTGTAACAAATTAAAGGTCGGCTTTGTTATCAAGATTTTCTTTCCGTTTTATTCCGCCTCTTGGTAACGAATATACAAGAGAAATATTTCTCTGGCAAGTTAATACGTTAAACAAAACAGAAGCAAGGAATTATCTCAATATTTCTTTTCCCAATCTCATAAGCTAGCGACGAACAAATTAACCTTCACTTTACGTTCCCGAGGAAACGGTTTTCAGTAAAAAAATTCATTTGTGGTGCCGCTCAAAGCTGTTTTAAAAAATTCGGACTTTTCTTGAAGACAAATTTAGTAATTATGCGTGTCACGTTTACATGAATTCGAAATGACGAACAATATTTTATATTTTGTTGAAACGTTATTATGCGTAAGGACACGATTTCTACCTATAAATTGTATTTCCTGATGAAAGTGCTAAACAAAGAAATAACACATCAAGATATATTTTAGCCGTTATTATCGTCTTTGCACTTTAGAAGAATGGCTTTCCTGGCTTTGGCTGAAAAGAAACAAAGAGTATTTTTTTTTCTTGAGTATGTCTAGTCGATAACGAAAAAAAATAGGAGATTATGACAGCAATTTTCGATCAGGTTTTCCTCTCACATATTACAAATCAGAAAAAAAAGAACATTCCGAGCTTTTCATTTGTCACACCCTAAAATAAAGAAGTTGATTGAAAGAAGAGTAACCACTATTAATGAAGTCACTTGTAATTCCACCAACAGGCCAGAGATTCTTAGATCATTTACGCCCTCACAAGCCTAGAAGAATGCGTGTTCGGACAAACTTCAGCCCGTGGCAGTTAGAGCAGCTCGAACGCGCTTTTGAGACCACCCACTACCCTGATGTATTCATGCGCGAGGCTCTTGCCCTGAGATTGGATCTCACAGAAGCCAGAGTGCAGGTACAACTTTCTTCACCTTCTGCAAAACACGTTTTTTGGGAGGGTTTGCTATTTTGTCTCTGTTCTTTAAGTTCTTATTTAGGCCAAACACACCCTCAGGTTTACTTTAGATATTGTTTTGAACGTAAGAATCTCATGCAAGAGACAAGATCCCGCGGCTGACAGACGCAAGAAAAGCAATTTCCTTCTGGATAGTAGTTTTTCTTTTCTTTTTTTTTGTTCTACATACGTGTATGTTCTGCGTAAAATTATGTTTTAAAGTTGGCCAGTTTATCATCTTCAAGTTTGCGTTATCATTATCTGCTGTTTACGACTTATTTCTGCTCTCATCGCAGCTTTACCTCCCACGTTAAGCAGCTGAGTTTCACACATGAAATAAAACATTTACTCAAACTGTTCTTATTTGTCTTCTTAACCTCGCCAGCGAGACCCTGATTTCAGAGCTAAATCCAGAGAAAACGAAAAACAGCACAAGTTATAAGAGTCATTCAATAACACGTCCTTTTTTTTCAAAACTTTCCAAGTCTATTAAGACACAAAGATTCGTAATAGCGAGATAATTTAACACAAGGAACAAAAAAAAAGATTTTTCTTGATCGAAAGGTTAAGGGAAAAGGTATACAGTTGTTTCTTAATTTTGACGTTGTGTCACTTAGTATCTATTTCACTGTGTTAACCTGTTATCCTGATATTTAGACACGTTATCCGTTAATTCCCTTTTCGCTTACATTAATGTATGACAGGTGGGAGGGTAGTGACTAGCCAATGAAATTCACCAACCAAAGCAAAGCGGAAAGCCCTGACTTATTCGATAGAACTCGAACACATTGTCTTCCCTTTGGAAGTCCTGTCTCACTTAAAAACAAAATAATGGTAACACGGAAATCTAAAATCACCCCAAACATGACAACATTTATCATTAATCAATGTTATCGACCACGATTGCTTTCGACTTTCTTTGATGGTTGGCACGAGCGACGATTTTTTAAAGAAAGAAGCAATTATTCTCCCCCCTCGAGGATGCGATCTTTGTTTGTAACGAGCGTTATTGTTTTGGCTGAATATTTATCGCCACACTTGGTTCTTTTCTTCTCTGTTTCAAAATTGAAAGCGTGCTATTCCGCGTTCTACCTCCTTTATTTTCCTTTAATTGGAATTTTTTTAATCAAAGGAATCGAAATAGAAGTGCCAAATGTTGCGTTCCCATCTACAATGTGCTTTTTGACTTCAAACCTCCAGTAAAACCGCTCGGCAGATCGAGTAATTTTAGCTCGACGTTTTGTATTTTCTGTAGTTACTATCAACAGTTACATTAAAAAAACAGAAACGGGTAAATGTTATCTAAACCAAGATTGACAATAGATCAGTTAGAATGCAAATTTTCTTGATCAACTGATCATTCAAGTGTCGCTGTGCATTGTTCAATTCCACAGCGGCCATTTACTGGCAAGAAAGGAATAATTGCTTTCTAATATTTTATTTATCCCATGTTGGCACATAAAAGTTCTAAAAGCTTTTTGAATAATGGCGTCAATTTTGACTTTACTTGTTGTATCAAAAGGTTTTTTTACTTGAGAGGTAAACAAATTTTCAGTTATTCGCTGCCTGACAATGCCAACGCAGAAAAGTTTAAAGAATACTGTTGAAAATTGCAATGAAATATATCTCCAAACATGCACTAAGACCAGTCGTTTTCGTTTTATTAATTTGCAGTAAATATAATAAAGGTTATTGTATAATACCACATGCCGCACAGATCATACTGCGAGGAAACAATGCTTTTAAGGTGGTTTTTCAGACAGCAAAGTGTTTTAAAACTGACTTTCCTTGTTGCATTGTCTCAGGTTTGGTTTCAGAACCGAAGAGCAAAATGGCGGAAGAGGGAGAAAGCGAAAGATGGCGGTGAAGATGGGCAGAAAGATTCAGATAACAACGAGGAAACGGAAGCGAGTCCGGACAAGGAGGAGAAGGACGAGGAAGAACGAGAATTGAGCGGCGATATGGTGATTAAAAAAGAAAAAGTCACCGTGGAACACGAAGGACAAGATACAGGAAATGGAGAGAAATCGGAGGACGGCTATCGTCAGGAAGATACGCGAAATCCGGTGAAGGAAGAATTCCCTGCACAGTGTGGACGTTTTAAGGGATGCGCGGGTCATGCGTACAGCGACAAAGAGCACAGTAATTTCGATTATTTTGAGAAGATAAGAACATCAAGCATCGCTGCTCTCCGACGAAGAGCAAAGGAACACGAAGTACTTCTCACTTCACAGAATTCTGTGATTTGAGACTAATGAAGATCTTTACAGATCATGTTCAGCGATTTCTTCTTTTGACACGTTGAACGACATATAAATGAACCAGCCTTTGACAGTGACTGATCGTGTTGGCGAGTTCAGGGTATATAACAAGTGTAAATACTAGCTCAGTCGATGCACAGTTGGCGGATGTCATCTCGAAACAACACATTTCAGTTTTAAAATACAGAAATGATAGGTCAGTGATCAGTGAAGATATAATGTTGCTCGTTTCTGCCAAAAGCGAAACAGTACTAGCTGTCAGAGTCCTTTGTTTGATGTCAGAGTGACTAAACAAATGTTAACTCAACTCAATAAGCTAATCTGTGGTTTTAGACCAAAACAGGTCGAAAAAAGATGAAGTGTCTCACGGCTCCGGGCTTTTAGTAGAAACTAAAGATAGTGAAGTTCCCAGCCATTTATGCAATGACCGCTGTTTTTGGCCATTAAATTGAATTTCAACACTGATCAAGATTTTTCGTTATGATCCCTAAATAAGAGTTAAAGCGAGATATTGAAATTAGAAAGTCTTGATGCAACAAGAAAAGTAACAAGCGCCCTATCTTGGCGAAAAATCATGTACAAAGTAATTGTCTCAATTTTGATTCGGATACGTTTGTCAGATCCTAATTGAATGTAACAAACATTAGATCGATATCTGGAGTTTACAGTATTCTTGTTTAATATTACTTAAAAATCAGGTTGTGAAACTATAAAAGTTGGATTAAATCCCTGTAATAATTTGGTCGTCTCGACCTAATGTTGAAATAAAGCTTCAAGCTATATAACTGTGAGAGTCCGTATTTATTTGTAATGACCTTTAAGTTTTAATAACTGAAATGAAGGGACAAATGTTCTGCGCCTTTTAACGAACAATTAATTACAAAAATTGCACACCGTTTTGGTTATATTCCTGAAATATTCGATTTCACAAATTTCACTGAATATGAAATAGTAGTAAATAATTTTAAGCAGGTTTTTAAGATCAAATTTTGCTTCTTCATTTCTTTTGTGGTACACAATCATTAATACTGCAAACAAAAGAAATAACTTTTTTATAACCTATTTAAGATTTTGCTACCTGCCTCGATCTTTTTTCTGGATATGAAATTAAGACTGCCTGTTTTCGAGCTTGTACGATCAAATTATTCGTGCATGGACTTTTACGGTGCGACTAAATTTACTCAAATGACATACCCTATAATGATTAAAAATATTCCAACATTTCTAGGAGATGTTTCAAAAAGGTATCATTTTCATTTTATTTTGTTCTGCCTTTTCCTATGTTAACTCCTATAAATAGCGAATAAGACGATACTAAATATATTATTCCTACATTCATATCTTATATCATCATTATTGTAGTTGACGCTTGTTCTTCACGCACTTTACTCATTTCTTAAACAGGAACAACTGCATTTGAAAATATTTGTAACTTTCAGAGTTCTGCCAAGCTTTGGAGGATTTAAGTTGAATGATTCCACATCGCATTTCAAACATTTACAATTAACACAACTCACGAAGCGCTGAAATGACCTCTGTTTATTTGCTTTCCCCTTTCATTGTTCTTGCAAAATTGATCGCCTGTTTGCCTTTTTGGTCGTTTTTAAATCTTATACGTCAATTGCGGCATTTTTCAATTTCGGTCTTTGCGCTGAGCACCGAAGTCTCCTGCGAAGATAAATTCGCTATACTTTGTTGCATACAGATTACGAAAGGCGGAGAAATCTAAATTAAACATTTGGGACATCCCATTTTGGTGTTTTAATCTCTGTTGTCTGACTTGCATTAGAGTCTTTCAAGTGATTCGACAAAGTTTTCTTCATAACAGCTGATGGATAAACGCAAATTTCGCTTCAGAAATTAGATAAATTTCAATTTGCAAGAACTTCAAAAGGCAAACGAGGTCGCGCGGATTAAATAAGATGAAACAAATCTTTCTATTGAATTCGCATTATTTCGCGCAAAATCAATTTGCCACTTTCGGGGTTTGAAAATACAGGGCGTTATAATTTCATTTATGCGGCAAAAAAAAACTCAAAAGGCCCGAAAATTTGATTTTTTTCAATTTACCGATTGCCTTAAAGGTCAAACTGCTTGGACGATCAATTAACTTGGACAAACGGCCAGATTTTGTTTCGATTTTGCACCGAGCACAACCTTGTGTTTTTTCACAATATTCATTTATCAATGCAAAAAGTGTTTTTCAGTGTTTCACCTTTTCATATTGTCGCGTGTGAACCGTTTCCATCGCGTTTAATTTAATACCTGACAAATAAGGCCCGAAAGGCCCTCAAATAAGAAATATATAGCAACCTTTTCTAAAATATTTTTTAAAAATATGAACAGGAGTGGTTATAATTGTTAACTATACTGTAAACGGCATTGAATTTAATTATTGCCGACTGCGTTGTTTCTTGGACCAAAAAACTACTAATCTGCTAAACGAAGTCATAAAACAGCCATTGCGGAAGTACCAATTGAGTATTAGAACACAAAAACTACTTTTTATTATTTGGTTAATTTATTCGTGGGAATTTTTTTCCTGTTAAAGAATACGGTGACCAAATGAACCATAAGACATCCCATTGTGGGATTCTCTAAAATCGGAGGCATAATTTGAAACGTAAACTCGAGCCAAGTACGAGAAAACACGCCCAGTCAAAGAAATGGCTTCAAATCGCGGATGTTGGCGCTGTCACCACATGTTAGGTTCACATAATTATTATCGTATTTGGAAAATCGAATTACTCATTGCTTCCAAGCTTATAAAATGGATTTTGTTCGGCGCAAATCAAACGAATTAATTGCAAATTCTTAATTGTTTGTGCGTTTCCAGCCTTACAACACGATCAAAGTTGTGAGAAAATTTACCACTGTCCCAAAAGGCGTTTTTAATTTTCTGATCCTAAAAATATGAGTGGTAATTTTTCAAGACACAAGCGAAGGCTTCGATACTTTACAATTTCTTAAACGATTTATCCCCTGTAAATGCAAATTATTCAGTATAATTTTGTTGCAGAAAGCCTTTAATTGTGAGTTAACCGAAGTTGATTGACAACAAAGGAAATCAAGCCTTCCTTCGTCTTGATTTCTTTCAATTCTTCATGTCTAAACTAGATCATGTTATGTTTGCAGTAGCTGCTAATTTCTTTGGAATATCACCTTCGAAATTTTTCGGTTTTCGCACCTGGGTCAACACTACTCTAAAAGGTTTAGGGTTTTATTTACCCAAAATCTAAAACAGGCGATCAGTATCAAATTTGTCAAGTAAGTTAACACGCAAATTATCGACGCTCATTTGAATTTAGACGACATTATGGGTTTAGGTAGCCAGGTTGTTTAACTTTGCAACGACAACCTCGTCAGAAATAGATTTTAAATAAAAACTCAACAAACCATTTTTTTCATCTGTTATTTCCCGCAAGGTTATCGCGGTTCAGCGATTTTTTCAGTCGCTAAACTGATATAAAAATCAGTAATATTTTCAATTGTGTTATCATTCCACTAATTTGTCTGACTCACCGACAATTTACGCTCTACATCTCTTTTCATTTATGCTTATTACACGCTTTGGAAAACGGGACCACCGTCGGTCTGTTTTTAAGAAAATTTTTTCGTCAAGTCATAGTTTAGAAAAAATCCATCCAGAAACGGGATGGAAGCATTCCTGGTTACCAAGAGAAAAAATAATTAGGTTTTTAAATATGTATGTAATTTCCTACAACGCAACTGATAAAATAAAAAGAGATATTAGATGTTTTACGCGCAACTGGAAAAAGTACAATTCCTAATTTCCACAGCGGAAGAAATAGTACTCATGTCCCATTTCCAAAAAAAAAAAATGTTTTTTTTTTCCTTGCCTGTCTAGGGAACAATGTTGCTAAGTAAAAATATAGGCCACACTAGGCGTTTCTGAAGCATTTTAGCCGTTAAAGATGCTAGACTAAGTTCAACAAATTTCACCGCGGCTTGTTTTTTTTTTCTGAAAATGTACTGTAAAGTCGTCACCACTCATATCACATCTTATAAAAGTTTACTTTAGAACAAAATATCGGAACCTAGTTAGATTTTCAACGGACTCATGATTTAATGTTGCACACCTGCCAATTCATTAAATGTAACAACGCGTTAAATTTCCGATCGGACAATATTGCATTTCGATGACTTGAGACTTGACAATTTGAAGAGAGGTTCGAACATGGGTATGATGAAAAACGCCGAAGATTTAAGTAAATCGTAATACAGGTCGATGAGATAAAGAGAGTAATAAACGTTTTTGCTCGAAAGGTCCTTTTGGGGTTTTTAAATAAATCACTAAAATCAGGCGTCTTCTCTTCAAGTGTCATTCAGTCAAGCACTGTATTGCGACAATTAAAAATAAGTTTTCTCTTTATCATTCTAAATGCTATGACCTCGAGACAACTTGAAAAAGCTCTTTGCGAGAAATGAAATGTGTTGGAAGATTCTTATCTTTTATGCATTCCAGCTAAGGAATAAAATCACATTTTAAGAGGGGTTACATTTGAATGATGCCGGAGTACGTTTGTCAGTGTTCTCATCCAGAGGTTTTGTTTACAATGGAAAGTCACACAAACGTATGATTTTTTTAAATTTTTATTCAAGACTTACGATACAGTATAAGGAATGGTTGCAATTCGCTCGGGAAAAAATTAGTAGACTTGAAAAAAAGTAATGAAACTGAAGACATCCAAGTAGCCTCCCTTTAGGAATAGCTGTCTTGTAAAGGGAGTTTGTAAGGCATTATGTCTTTTATCTTCATCCCAACTGAAATAACTCGACTTTTATCCCCTAAATTGTCTGTTTCCCAGCAATCCGTTTAAATCTATTTTTTTTATGGCAGACTTCCCACTTCCCTCTATAGCTCATTTAACCATTTTATTAAACGCTTGGTTCAGTTGAACGTCCTTAGCGGTTCAATTACTGTCGTTACACAGGATGCAAGATGGATTTTTTTACTGAGTGCATTTTTTGGGGTTCAAGCAAAGATAAGAGGAGATACTCCCTTTGGGACACTGAGCATTAATGGATCCAGTTTCCTAGCTGATGTTTATAAAGTTGTACGTAAAACTTTCGTTTGCGCTTGAGCTTTTTTTTTTCTAGCTTCCTAGCAGCTTATTAGATTGCTTAAACTGACCCCCAAACGTCTGTCAAAATCTTTCAGCTATTTTAGAATTGCTACCAGTGTGAGATTTAAATAAGAAAAAATGACTTGAAATTAAATGACGGGGACTATTAGCAAAAACTTCATGTTAAAGAATTGAAAACATCGCTTTAGTCACAAAGAAATTTTTTCTCGATATCGCCAGGGTAGGAGAATATACAAATCGTATCTTAAGTGAGTCAATAGTAAAATTATTTCTCCACACGTCCTGCCAAGTAACTTGAGGAAGGGAAAATTTTAGACAAGGGGATTTCCATCGCATTCAAACCCAGGGCACGTGAAGGTAAATGCTCCTGGTGTCTTTATTTTATGGAAACCCAAAGATGAGAACTAGGGGTGGTGAATCGTCCTTAAAAAAACAGGTCTCTTGCAGTTTTTTCAGTTCAGAAGCTATGTGCGCCTCGCAGTCTCTTTTTTTCACAAAGCTGTCTTGCAGACTCTTTTTTTGAATGACTACTGACTAATGAGAAAGTCTCGAAGTTCCGATTTCTTTCTTGTTTCTTGACTAGCGCTAGCAGCATCTAAACGTCTTCAATGTCTCGCCCTCGCATTTAAAACACTAAGATTCACTAAGAAAGCTTAGGGTGCTTTCCATTTTGGCAAACCGACTGGTCTGTTCCTCGAGCATTTTCCGATCAAACCGGGCCAACCAAGAGAAATGGCTCTTACCATTTTCTCATTCCTTTTCCTAATTCCTTACATAAGTGAAAAGAAGTAGGGCAATGAACTGGTTTGTCAAATATGGAACGACAAATTTCGGTGGATATTCCGACCTCCAGAGGTGATCACGAATATTCCCGTCGGAAATAACCGAAACGAACCTTTCCATATGACTTTCGACCGAAATTACCGGAATCTTTAGCATAATGGAAATCACCCCTTGTCTCGCGACTCGCAAAGTCTTGCAGTTCACCAACCCTAGAACTGGAAATGATGAGCTATCTGTCATTTTCGGTCTATTACAGTAGGATTTAAAGACTTGAATGTCACTACAAAGGCTCAGCACTCGTTAAGAAATGTTTTCAGAATCAACTGAGTCTGCAAAAATTAAACCGACTGCTGGCGAAGCATTTCTTAAGACTTGTTTACCCGATTGTACAAAACATAGACTACCCTGAGGTTAGGGGATCACTCAGTAAATAAGCACACTTGCAACGTTTTATTGCCATAATCATGTGTCCTAAATGGACAGGGTGCACCCTTTCCCAATCCCAGAATAAATGGACAGAGCACACCCTTCCTCAGCCCTAGGATGACTGGACAGGGCGCATCCTATCTCTGCTTAAGCACACTTGCAATGTTTTATTGTCATAATCATGTGTCCTGAATGAACAGGGCACACCCTTTCTCAATCCTAGAATGACTGGACAGGGCACACCCTTTTTCTGCTTAAGCACACTTGCAATGTCTTAGTCATAATCATGTGTCCTGAATGAACAGGGCCCACCCTTTCTCAACCTCAGAATGAATGGACAGGGCACACCCTTTCTCAACCTCAGAATGAATGGACAGGGCACACTCTTTCTCAACCTCAGAATGAATGGACAGGGCCCACCCTTTTTTAATCTCAGAATGAATGGACAGGGCGCACCCTTCCTCAACCTCAGAATGAGTGGACAGGGCCCACCCTTTTTTTAACCTCAGAATGAATGGACAGGGCCCACCCTTTTTTAACGTCAGAATGAATGGACAGGGCGCACCCTTCCTCAACCTCAGAATGAATGAACAGGGCCCACCCTTTCTAAACCTCAGGATGAATGAACAGGGCCCACCCTTTTGTAAACCTCGGAATGAATGAACAGGGCCCACCCTTCCTCAACCTCAGAATGAATGGACAGGGCAAACTCTTTCTCAGCCTCAGAATGAATGGACAGGGTGCACCCTTTCTCACCCCCAGCATGAGGTATCAGTTAAAGCAGCATGTTGTTGTGAAAACTTGTGAAGAACGAATGAATCCTCTATTAAAGTGCCAGCAATATTCTGGGTACTTCCACTCAATGATCAGTGTCTTATCCCTTTCCTCCAAAGGGCTACTGCATTGAAATGTATCATGATTTATTATTGGCTTTGAATGACTGAAGTAACATAATGAGGGCGGAGCCATAGGAGAACATGTCAGAGAGAGATACACACAGTTTTTTTATACTGTAATTCATCTTTCATAGGAGGTTATTATGATGCCATAAGATGGTTACTGGAGACATTATTTTACTAAAACCAAAAGTTCATTATTTTGTTATACATGCATGTTTAAGCACACAGCCTGAGCATGTATGTGATAACAAGAATGCATTTGGTAGGAGTGTTTACAAAGCTTAGAGACATGATTAGAATCAAAAGATTTGATGTACGAGAATGAAACACTTAAAGAAGACTGGATTAGAAAATTTGACTTTTTTGTTTGAAGATCAGTAAACCGGGTGTAAGAAGCACTATGTAAGAAAGAGCACACTGAAAGCTGTACTTCTATTTAACAATTAGATTATGAGCTCAAGATTTCTATCGTGTGATAGTTGAACTATCACACATAGAAATCAAGAGTGATTAATCTAATAAAATATTGTTGTAGTACAAGTCTACTAGTTGTTTAAAACTTTATCTAAATCCTCTTCACAGGCATATAAAAACACACAAAAGTAGCCTCAAATTTCTTAACAAGCACTTGCTTATATGTTACTGAAAGTCTACTAGAGAATAGATAGTGAGTAGCATAGGCAATCAGAGAATACCATTCATGATAGGTTTATACTCAAAAGAATACAGAACAAGCACCATAGTGCAACCAAAGAGAATTTATATTTTGATAATCAAAATAAACAAATGAATTTTCTTTCATTTTTTCCCAGTGTTTTCTGAACAAGATAGGATATATTTTCTTCATTTTCCTATTTATTTATAGAAACATTTGATTTGTGAAAGTTTGGGAAAATAGTTGTTCCCACAGCATTTCTCATTCTCCCAAACTGTATATAGCTGTTCTATAACTGACAGGAAAAAAAATTTTTTGGAAGATTTTTAATAATATTAAGTAGACTGAGGAAAATGAATGATGCATTATTGATATCATAATTTATTTTCATTTAAGTATCAGATTAAGTGCTAATAAGCAGTTAAATATCAATAAAGATTTTTGTTGCTCTCTCTGATTGAAGAGTCAATCTGCTGTTGTAGAATATTAGGACTTTCAAGTTACATGTACCTTTTTCTAGTTTTATTATCTAGTGTTTTAGAAACTCTTCAATTCAAGGCCAAAGGGGTGTATCTTGGGGTCTCTTAGTAAATGACAGTCTTAGTGCTTGATCAAGGTTCCAGAGTGCTAAGCAAGGCCAGCAAAACTGTTCTTCTTAGAGAACTTCTAGTATGGCTTAGAAGTCCTCCAAAAAGCCCCCATGCTTGTTTCTTTTCCAATGAATCCCTAAAAAAGTATATCCATAAATGATTACTTGTCTTTCTTCATGAGAGGCTGACTCTCCTTTGAGACAGTGAAATAGATGACCTTAGAGTTTTTACTCCATGAGCAGTGCACCATTAATGCAGATGCTGGGAAGTGGTATCTTCACTCTCCAGACTTTCTTGCATCTTTAGTGTTCATCTGTGAAGATGCAGCCTACCATGATCTTTAATGGCATCATCTTCACATTTTTTGTTAGTTATGAATGAAGAACTTCAGTCCCATCCAGTTGAAATACATGAAGACCACAAACACTGGTATGGAGGTTGGCACAAGAAGACCAAAGTAGCATGGCGAATACTGATTTAGACATGATTCTGGAAAATCCTGCAGCAATAACAAAAAAGTGCCACTAAATGCAAAGAACTACAATTATGGACATATTATTCTTTTGGTTACTGTCAAATTTCATGAAGTTCTAACAAGTGGTTCTCGAGAAATAGGTGTATTTCAAACAAAGCTATTCCATATTCAATTGCAATTTTTTCACTTACTACAAATGTCCTGCATTTAACTGCACCTCAAGGTGGCCGAACACAGTGTTTACCCACACTCTTGCTGATGTGTTGGATGCATCAGATTTTTCTTTGCTCTTGAAAAAAACCTACTTAAATGCAGTACATGTGCAGTTGTTCGAAACATTGAGACTAAGAGATTTTGTAGAAACTTGCCAATTTCCAATTTCCACCGATCCGGTTTCAAGAAATTTGGCAAAAGATTAGTTTAGTAACCATGTGAATGATCTATCACAAAAAATCTGAATTTTGACTAAAACAGTCTCTGTCAAAGTTTTATTAGAACCATAGTTAATAAAGAGGAATGGTTAGGAAGCCCGGCAAACATCAAAGGAGCAAACAAAGATGCCAAGATTTAGGTTGGAAGGTCCATGACCGTGCAAATTCTTTTGTTTTGCGCTCATACACTAAACATGAGTTATTTAACCAACACGTTTCTATTGGTTGACTCTTGCAAAAAAGGGCGCCCAAGCATAAACAATTAGTCATAGGCGCTTGAAAAGTGTATTCGGTCGCGTTAATTCGCCCTTTGACCAAGCCGTTCTCCGAATATCTTAGTTAAAGCACTGATGACTTTCTTTCATGGGGTGTTTTTATCCCACCCAAGAAAAACCTAGATATTTCCTTACCTCTGTAGTTAAGTAGGTATAAAATACTCCAAAAAGGCAGACAATTACGAAGAACGGAGAGAAGATCAGCAAAAAATACGGGGCCAAATTGTCCGCAAAAGTGTAATGAACTTCCTTCTTTTTGTCCTCCATTACATTTTCGCGACTGACCGCTGATCAATAGGTATGGAGGTCCACAGTTTTCCATGAAGTGGTTGCTGAGGAGAAAGTTATTATGATCGCGGTCTCATTGGAATCCAACATGGCGGGAGAGATGGCGGGAGATTCAGTTCATTCTGTGTATCGAAGTCCTCTTACAAGCCGTTATGCTAGTCCTGAAATGGCGTTTAACTTCTCCGAGGACAAGAAATTCTCTACATGGAGAAAGTTATGGCTTTTTCTAGCGAAATCCGAGAAGGTAATACTTGTCGAAGAACAGTTTAAACACGTTGGTAGGGTTGCTAGGATTTCGGTTGAGTTGAACGATTTTAATTTGTAGATGCTGGGATTGGATATCACAGATGAACAAATACAGGAAATGGAAGCTAACTTGACGAATATAGACTACAAGCTTGCGGCTTCTGAGGAGAGGAAGCGTAGACATGATGTCATGGCACACGTGCACACATTTGGTGTATGCTGTCCCAAGGCGGCCTCCATTATACATTTGGGAGCCACCTCTTGTTATGTTGGCGATAACACTGTAAGTTGTTATACAAAAGAGGATTTAAGGACCTGGGGCCATGGGTCAAAAAGTAAGCAACAGTGGTCGGAGATGGGAGAGGGAGAAATCTTTGGGGTGGGGTGGGGGTGATGGGAGGGGGAGGCTTGGATTCCGAACTTTCCCATCCCTTTTCTAGACCTTTTTACCACTGGTTCCTGCCGGTTTATTGCAAAATGTCATTCTCCTCCCTAGATGCTGCTCTTTGCTTGGTCAACACCAGGAAACTATTGTGTTGTAAAAGCAAATGAAGACCATAATCCTGACCAAAGGGAGTGCAGCCTTGGGACAAGAATGGCAAAATGCCAAAAATAATGCAATTTTATAAAATTGTCCCATTATTTCTCCTGGCTACTATCACAATGGGAAATTACTAATTGCACTTCCAGGCTTTCTTCCTGACTGTCAGATGAGTGTCCCCAGTCTATTGCCGTAGTATTAACCAACTTGTTAATCAGCAGTAAGGAGGGGTTTTATTAAGGGTCAGCCATGGGGCAAATTGACTGCCAGTGAGGATGACTTTGTCCAGTAGGTTTGACCATCTAGTGGAAAGTTTTTGTAATAAAACAGTTAAGTTCAAATAGTGTTGTCTGCCTGTGGAAACAAGTTGCCCTCTTATTGAAAATGTTCACGAAACCCGTGAGTAATTGCTAGGACTATCCATCTTTAGAAAACAGCCTTAAGAAAATATGCACAGTGATTAGCTAAAAATTGTTGGTATAATTCGATAGAAACACAGAACTAGCGCAAGCTGTTGATATAATGATGGCATGAGCAAAGAGAATTTCCATTTTGATAATCAAAGTTAACAACTGTTGTTTTCCTTCCTTTGTCAGTGTTTTCCAAAATAAGTAGAAAACATGTTGTCCATGTTTCTATTGAGTTATAGAAACACTCTTGACAGTTTGGAGGAACTCAGAAAAAAACTGTCTCTCCTGTGGCTTGTGTTCCCATAGCATTTCTTGTTTTCCCTATGTTTCTATAACTTGATAGAAGCATGGTACATGTTTTCTATATCTCAAATAGTACAAAAGATCTTAAAATGGGAACTTAAGTCACCTTTGCGACCTAAACAATGGTCGCTTAACGGCCTAACATATTCTTCCCCGCCCCACTTCTCGGCCTAACATATTCTACCTAAAAATTCATGAGGTCGACTTGTCGCAAGTCTACATTTGACCCTGAAGATGGCTTTTACTCAAGCCTCCGAGAACACCCGTCACCAACAATGTTAGCAACAGGCTTTTTCAGGACTACCCTGACCCAGATAACCATGTTAGACCAAGTTCTCGAGGAACTGTGGCTGTCATTAAGGGCTGGTAGTCAGCTAAAGCTGCTGACTTATGTTAGCCTGCTACTTCTGATGATAAATCATATCGTTATTTAATACCATTAAAAAAGCCTTTAATTAATGTATCCCTTACCCAGTCAATGCATATTTAGACATGCCGAAGGATTCCACATCGGGATTGGCTTTAAGGTTTGTGAGCAAAGTTGCTGATTGCCTGGCACATTTTTCACATAGTGTCCTTGCTAGAAAAAAATCTCTCTGCCTCTGGTGAGAAATACCTTTTGCAAAAGATGGCATCTGAGACTCAAAATTTTGTTGGGTGGGGATAGCTGCATACCCCGCTAAGGACTTGGACTTCAGACAGGCACTCACTCAGTTTACTGACAATACTAAACCACTTCAGTGAGCTTGTGGCTGAATGGCTCATAAGGTATAGAAAACTTAAGTTTGATTCCTTGACATTTTCTTCAATGTTTTACAGGATTTGATTGTAATAAAGGATGCTTTTGACATCTTACTTCCAAAGGTAACCAAGATACCCTTTTGTGCAATTTAATTGTATACTGCTTCAATACTACATGGAAATTTATTTGTCCCAAGTTTGGAATTCTCCTTACTCTATTTTGTTTAATTCACAGAGTATTTATTACAGAGAAAATAGATTATAGGAAAAACTGTGGTTAAATGTTGCTATTCTGAGATCATTTCATTGTCTGGTATTGATTGAATATTGTAATTAAATTATGCCATAAATCAAAGACAGTACATTATTTGGTATAATGATATATTCTGTGGTTGGTATGACAAGTGCCTTGCGCTTCACATACTGAAGAGTCTTGATGTGTCCCTTTTTGAGCAAGCTTCGCAGTGCTTCACTTATCTGCTTGGTGCATGTACAGTATTACTAGACTAGACTAAGCATCACTGGCAGGTTAATTTATAATCTGGCATGTGATCTTTTAAAGGCTCCTTACAAGTCTTGATAGTATTTGCTATTTGCACAAGATTATTGGCAAACACATTATCTCACTTGAAATATCCCGGATATTATTGGTTGGCACACTAACACAGTACTAAGTGCCTATGCTTCTGGTGGCAAACATAGCCTCAAGTATGTTAGTAGTTACTTCCAATCTAAGACTACGTAAATTACAAGGAACATCTGCAAGATTTATCTGCTGTTAGTGGCAACACCAGCATCCCGATATATGTGTTATGAAGGCCCGCCACACTGACGACAAAAAAATTGAGTATTATGCAGTGTAATTGCTTGTGTGGAGGTACACTTTTTACATAGCATTTCATTTCAATTGGTTTTTACAGCCAGGAGATAATCAAATATAAAATGAACAACTTGTAAATTATTTTGCAACACTGCCAGCTTCAAGAAAGCCCTTTCAAGTTGTTGGCTAGTTAATGATAATAAGAAATTAGTAAATAATTTATAGTTTATATTAATGAATTGACTGCATTTGCATATGGACAACACTGAGCTGGATGCTAAAGCTTAATTGTTTAGTTCTGTTATTGTTGAGCTATCATCTTGTAGGGAATCATTGCTTGTCATGTTCTGTTGTCTTTAATTTAATTTGTTCTTTTACACTTAGTAAAACCTCAATATATATTTTGTGACCCAACAAAAGTTTACGTTTATTTGTTTCCTCCCAATTGTGGTCAGTCCAAGATGCTAAATATTAATGGTTACCTTTGTGTTTCTTTTGCTCTATCAATTCATTTTTTTTATTTTGCTTGAAGCTTGCTAGGTGTATAGAAAGGCTGTCGGGCTTTTCAGAGAAGTACAAGTCAATTCCCACTCTTGGCTACACTCATTTTCAGTAAGTGGAATTGTCAAGCAGAAGTTTTATGTTAGACTTTAAGATTGCAAATCTTACCTGTCTAACAGTTTGGCGAGGAATCTGAATGCTTGTAGTGGGTCATAGAGCTGTGGCCCATTGTCTCTTGTTTTTCAAACATACAATGTAACTTAGATTACGAAAATATTCAATGTTCAAAAGTATTAAAATTTGTTAAAAACATGACAAAAATATTTTGACATAATTTGTGGTCTCGGAATGACATCTGGGAGGGCCTAAATCATGTATATTTTTGTGGGACATAATTCTGTAAAAAGGTAGAATTAAAAAAATGGATTCAAAATATAATTTGACAAAACTATGGCCTGTTATGTTTTTTTTCTTATTTGTATTGAGTATTAGCATTGTACATAGTCTTTAAGAGTGTAGGAGATATTTGTGTTCAATCATGTTTGTGCAATCGACTTCATTTGAAGTATGGAACTGATGATGGTACTTCCTTTTCTCTAGACCTGCTCAGTTGACTACAGTAGGAAAGAGAGCTTGTCTTTGGCTCTCAGATCTCCTTATGGACTTAAGAAACCTTACCAGAGCTCGAGATGATTTACGATTCAGAGGAGTGAAAGGCACAACTGGGACCCAGGCTAGCTTCCTTAGTCTTTTTGATGGAGATCACGAAAAGGTAACTGTTATTAATATTGCCTCACATGTATGTGAAGAACGCAACAGTAGTTTTCTGTGTTCTTTTGACTTTAGCAACTGGTCTCCTATTTAGCAGTCAAAATTTGTATTCTGGCTGACGTAGTTGAGTTTCTGATCTTTGCTTGGGCAGAAAAGAGGCAGCATTGCTGAGTGGTCAGGGCTTCGGTCTGGCAATCTGGCGGTCCAGGGTTCGAGTCCTGCTCTGACCACTGGATTTGTTTCTTGGTAGCCCCAAGTTCAAATCCTTGGCCATGCCTGTAAATAGCCAACTGGTTTGCTTCCGGCCAGTTGGGATTCTTAAAGTGCCTATGAAGTAAAAAATAATTGCTGCTTATTTGAAAGGCTTTTCAAAGTAAAGAAGAATGGCGTTTTCTTTTTGGGAATGTCTGTTTTATTTTTAGAGATATTTACGTTTTTGTATTATGCAAATGAAGAAAGTGATGACGTCATAGGTGGTTCCACTAAAACAGTACAACACTCAATCAAGAATATCTCCAGAAACATTGGAGCAGTGTTCTTCAAACTTGGCATCAGAAACGTACATCACAAAAGAAACAGAATGACACCTACTATGTTGTTGCCATGGCAACACTCTTGGCTCCAGTCTCTTTCTGTGAAAAACCAAATATCCCCAATTGCAATCTTTTAAAGTGGGACAGAGGGTCTAGCTCGGCACACAAATGGTTCCCATATTACCTTAACTATCCCCAATAGGTTGTTGTGAGTGGATGATCCTTGTTTAGGATAAAATCTGGAAATTTTAGTCTCAATTAAAACAGGACCAGCGGCATAACTGTTGTCATGGCAACAGCACGACAGGTGTCATTTGGCTTCTTTTGTGATGTACAGTCCCGATGCCAAGTTTGAAGAACACTGCTTCAATATTTCCAGAGATATTCTATATTGAGTGTTGTACTGTATTAGTGAAACCACCTATGACGTCATCACTTCACTCACAAAAACGTAAATATCTCTAAAACGAAAAAAGATATTCTAAAAAGAAAAGTGCCCTTCTTCTATACTTTAAAAGGCCTTTCAAATAAGCAGCAATCATTTTTTACTTCATAGGCACTTTAAACAATGTTATGTTCAGTTTGAATTACACTGTATTTGTTTCAGTTGTTTGCTCGGCCCCACTAGCACTTGTGCACACCGCTGAGGGTAAATAAAGGTTATATTTAATATATTTTATCCTATATTTAAGACACTTCACTCTTACTACATGTAACAGTTTCTATCTTTACCTAGCTCTATATTAAGTCAATACCAGGGAATTTAATAGCAGGTAGTTGTTTGCTCGGCCCCACTAGCACTTGTGCACACTGCCGAGGGTAAATAAAGGTTATAAATTTATATTTTATCCTATATTCAAGACACTTCGCTCTTACTACATGTAACAGTTTCTATCTTTACCCAGCTCTATATTAAGTCAATACCAGGGAATTTAAAATGGCAGGAGGTAACCATGCAGTCTGGCAGCATCCATTCCAGGGGGGAGGGAATGGAAATACACAAACTCCTAGCTACTGGATGCCACTAACATCTGGATGAGGTCTTGCAAGATGGTCTTTTCCTTTCTCTGCTTGTAGGTGTAGGGATTCAGGATTGGCTGTTTTTTTGGTTGAACACTAGGCAACTAAATGGCCAGTTTCAACTTTTTTTCCTGTTACAGGTGGAAAGACTTGACCAGCTTGTGACAGAAATGGCTGGTTTTCAAAGCCATTACATTGTCACAGGACAAACATACACGCGAAAAGTAGACCTGGACTGTCTTTCAGCTCTCGGCAGTCTTGGGGCGTCTGTGCATAAGGTACTGTAATGTTGATATCAATTATGCAGATCTTGTTACTAATAATATTAATATAAGATCAGCTTTAATCTTTAGACTGGTGGTTAAGTGGTTGGAGCAATATTTTGACCTTGGTACATGTAGTTACAGTACACCTGATTATTGTCTTTTTGATAGCAAAGCATGTTTACCTGCACAGCATCTCTCATATCTCCTTGTTCAGATGTATAAATTTAATACTAGTTATGCAAAGCTTTTGAATGGTATGCCATGGAATTTCTCATGAGTCACTTGTATTTTGCCAAAGAGTACTTAATGTGTATATGCCAAAGAATACAAGTGAGAAGTGAAATATTCCATGGTGTGCATATACCACAAGAGAACTTCACATACTATTTTATACCACACCATAGAAAATACATCGATGCGACATATGCACAGTGCACAATGGGAAGGGTTTATGTAATACCTTTGAATATACATGTACATGCACAACAGCTTTCCTGTGTTCTTTTCACGCCATTAACTTTCTCATACCGAAAACTGCATCTAGTGGTCAACCTGCGGCCTGGTGACAGCAATAGAAATATTGTTTATACTGATAGGAGTTGTTGCCGGACCCAGTGTTCAGATTCCTTTATCTCATTTGCTAGTAAAATTTGAAGTGAAAGGGATTGAAATGCAAATTATTTGATTAAATGAATTTCAATTAATTTCATGTCACTTCAATATGTAGGTTTGAAAATATTTAACTATGGTATTTTTATTGTTTTTATAGAAGTAGTAGTTTTAATTATTTATTGATTGTTAAGTTTTAGCCCTGTAATTCAGTTAATTCTGCAATGTGGCAAATAAATGATGTGCAGTACTTATTATTTATTGGCTGTATTTTCTATGGTATGGTATAAAATGACTTGTTTCCAGTGGTTGCCCATGGGTGAACGCACGAGAAATGATATAATCTCCTTTCATTATAAGAACCTGACTATAGTGCTTGTTTTGTACTTATTTTGTATCTTTTTTATGGTTACCATAATACAATAAATCATTGTAACTATAGAAAATAAAAATTATAGAGTAGAGTAATAATAAAATTTAGACTGATAGAGTAGTAAGTACTCTTCAAAGCTTGCAATTTATTTTGTTTGTATTGTTATATTTAGATTCTGTATCCTGCAAATTCATTGACAGATTTTTTTCTCCATTTCTAGATATGTACAGATATCAGGCTTTTAGCCAATCAAAAAGAAATCGAGGAACCCTTTGAGAAAGACCAAATAGGTATGTAACTTATTGAACTAAATCAGTCTGAGAAGAGTTGATCTTTGTAGTGCGAAATTAAGATTTCAGCTGGAGAACGCGAGTTTAACCTTGCATACTGGGATATATTCATGGATACATAGGTAACAGGATCTCGCTTTGTGGATGCAGGTTAAACTAACTTGTACCAATAGGCCATTTCCAAGTTCTCTTGTGTTTCTGTTTCAAAACTAGTCTAAGTGCGAACCTTTCATATGAAAATGAGTTCTGCCTGTAGTTTCATTTTCCTGCAAATCAAAGTCATTTTGATAAGAATGGTTTTGTTCTTAGACTCGCTTTGAAACTGAGGCACGAGGGAACTCGGAGATGGCCTTTTACATGTAAGAGGTAAGGAGTTCAAAAAGTGCTTTAGAACTCAATTTCCCAAGAGTTCATTTTCCCATTTTGTGCGAATGGAATACAAATTGAAAACAGAAAGAAAAAAAAAACAAATAAAACAAAATAAAATAAAGAAAATAATGAAAAATAAATAAAAGGAACGTGAGAACGTGAGATGGTGACATTGAAAGGGTTCATTCATGATGACTGGGGCGTGTTTTGACGACTTCAAATATGCCAAAACGTATTTGTCAAGGAGCGTCAGTACAGTTACAATTTAAACATAAACGTGTGAAAGCAACCTTACTTGAGAAAGTTTGTTTGAACGGAGTGGTTTTGTAACGATGGGGCGTATAAATAACTTTGATGTTTTGGGTGAATAAGAAGACGAGAAGTTACAATGTAGTATGATACACATGTGCAGTGTACTGTGAACAGTAACGTGAAAGCTGCGAAGAACAGAGGTATGCAGATGTAGCTGAGAGAGATCGGTGAAGTAAACATGCTGTGAACTCTGGAGAATGCAGTGGCTGTTAGAATTGTCGGATATGGAAGAGGCCCAGCTGTTCAGGTCTCAGGGACTAGTTTTCTGAAAAAAAAATGACGAGATCGTCATTAAGTATAGTATAGTTTTGATTTTTGGTTTCGGATGAAGCAAAGCCGTTTTCAATGTTATTTATTTGGGATTAATTTTTGTTTTGTTTTTCTCAGAGATCAATTACTAGCTAAGTTAATTCCGTAAATGAGCACATTGAGCTTCTGAGTAAAATTCAGCAAGTTTCATGCCAGTGAAATAGAAACCCAGCCAGCACACTATCTCATGTGAAGCGGATACAGTTTGCTCTGCTTTACATCATGGACGAAGTTGGGAAAACCTTCAAGGGGTTCCGCGAATTTTGGACAAACATTTAACAAGCGGCATTAACTTGAACGTTCTACATCTTTTCACCTGTGTAGAATACAAGTGTAGTGTAGCCTGCGAACAGCAGACGTTTTCTGGTCATCGCTTTTCTCTCTCGCTATTTTTCGGAGGGAGAGAAACGACCGGAAAATAGTCTTTTGTTCGCATGTCAAGTTTAGTCAGTGATACCCAAGTACGAAATCACTTAGCATGTGAAAAGTTGATCCAACCACTGGGGACAAATGTTGAATGGCTGCTGCATTTGGATAGGGAAATTTCCAAAAGGCAGAGGCTGGCAAGTCCAGACAGTCCTAGACAAAGCGGCTACCTCCAAACCGAAGACGCGA
>JAHPZR010016291.1:7500-40000 GCA_019787425.1 Platygyra sinensis | reverse complement strand
TTGGATTGTATATAAATTTTTTTGCTGAGCACGGAAAGACCTTGATTATTCCGGATATCACAAAAACCGAATTCAATTATTGTTTTATGGAAAATATTGTGTGAAATGCAAGTAGATTTTATTTGTGCTTCTAAAAAAACCAAAAACAAACGCACCAAGCGGCCGCATCACTCGAAACCATTCAATCATTCAATTTGCAGATATAATTGGATAGCAGATTATACGATAATCATGCTTGTCCACGAAATCATGTGAATTCTCCAAATAAGCAGGGGGCCTTTGGCCAATCAGAATGCTGATAGTGAGTACAATGTATAATAATACTTTGGTGGCTCGTTAGTTTTGGAATTAAGAATTTGATGACGTCATGTGAAAACGCTCTACACTTCCATTGCCACCATCTTGAATTAATTAACCCTTCTGCTTTGTTACTTTCATACATTCCCAGGCGTTCCGTTTATTTATCTTTATTGATTATTTATTTTATAAGTGAGCTTCTGGTAAATTGAGTTCTTAAAAACCCCTGTAACTACTGAGACATCAATTGAATTCTTTCTGGGAAGTGTCCATGTCGGATACCCTTAAGAGATCCTAAAGGCCGATTTACACGGTACGACTTTGTCGCATACAACAAGCTTACGACAGGCATACGACATGACTTGAGACCTACCCGACAATCGTAACCGAGTTATGGGTTTGATTTACAAGGAACAATTTATGTCGTAGGCCTGTTGTAAGCTTGTCGTATGCGACAAAGTCGTACCGTGTAAATCGGCCTTAAGAGGTACCTGAGTAACTTTGATAATACACATCATCTTCCCTCCAGGCCTTGAATCTCGGGTTCTTTTTCCCTTGATTGCTCTTTTTACTGATATAATTTTTGTGTGGATGTATTTGTTTTGTGTGTTTAAGGCTCCAGTGCTATGCCATACAAGCGTAACCCAATGAGAAGTGAAAGATGCTGTAGTCTTGCACGTCATTTAATGGTGCTTGTAGGTGATGCACAGCAGACTGCTGCGACACAGTGGCTGGAACGAACACTGGACGATAGTGCTAACAGGTGATATACAAGGTCTTTTGTTAAAACGAAAAATTTGAAAACATCTGAACGTGCACGATATTTAGTTCATCGCACTGAAGAGCTGTTCTGAAGAAATAGTGATTTAATAGCGCGCGTGCTGGACTCGAGATTGACAGCTCTGGTTAATGGACCTCTAAGGATTGGTAACGAGTGTTGCAGCAAATAGTGAAACATAAATAAGAAAGTCAGGAAAGGACCAGTTTTTTTAATTTCTTTTAGGGTGGCAGCCATGTGCATGAGATATTGTAATTTAAGCACAAAATGAGCTTCTTGAAAGACAAACTTAGAGACACAGTCAGCTGGCGTATATGCGCATTTGATACCATTTCATAGCTAATTTGCATATCACAGGGACACGATCCATACTGTTTTTAACCAAATATGATAAAAACAACATTATAGAATGAGCAAAAGCACTCTCAAAATACAGATTTTTCAGTAAACGATTGAAAATCAAGCACAACACTGCGAAAATTGAAGCGGAATTCTAGATATACTTTGATTTCAGGTTGGGGTGAACTATTTTCAAAGTGAGAAAACTAGTTAGCGCGGTCCTAAAGCTGACTGTATTCCTTTAATTATCTCTCGACCAGTACTTAAATTTTGTAAAGGAACGAAAGAGTATTTTTAAAAAGAAATTCGTTTAAAGTGGGAGATAGAATTTGGAGATAATCCAAACAGGTAGATAACTAAGATAACTCTGTTTTGCAGGAGAATAAGCCTGGCAGAAGCTTTTCTTACAGCTGACATAATACTCAGCACTTTACAGAACGTGTCAGAAGGTTTGGTGGTGTATCCTAAGGTAAGAACAAATATTCTTCAAAACCGAATCGTGATTGTTTATGAATGGAAGGCATTTACATCGACAGGTAAACGAGATACATATAAGCAAACCCTTGCTCTCGAGTGAGACGAGCGAGTGTGTATCTGGAGTCTTCGTTTCCTTTTACCAGCAGTCGGGAATAGAGCGATTCGGAAAAGATCTGACACTGGTGTTCTACTTCCGCTTATATCCATTGATTTCGTCAATCTTGCACAGTGAAGAACGAAGACATGGAGGAACGAGATTGGCTCCTAAAGCTGACACATTTGTTTGTTTTATTTAAACATATTTGCCATTGTTTGCCCCCCAAAACACCTAGGCTGATCAAGGGGGCTTACAATAATACAATAATCAGGCTTAAAATAGACAGACACAAACAGCACACAAAGGGCGCGTTCGTTTGGGATCAATCCGGAATAAGAATAGTTGGAATAATGCGAGTAAGCGTTTGTTTGGGAGCTATTCTCATTCCGGAATACCTGGATTTCCATTCCGGTTATTCTGCTTCCAGGAGCAGAATAGCCGGAATATATTCCGGAATGTATTCCGGAATATATTTATTCCGGAATATCCCAAACGAACGTGCCCAAAGTTTCAACAAATAAATTTACATAACTAGAAAAGTATTAATTAAACAGTCAAACAGTGGCCATCGAAAAGCGATTAGTATTAATTATAAAAGTCTAGACTTCACGAAATAGAGCACAGTTAATATCATAATATGCAGATTTAACGCCGTACAAAAAAAAAATAAGTGTCTGAGTATCGCTTCTGGATGTCCTCGTTTCACCTAGAATATTGGCAGCAGAGGTAAGGAGGAGATTACGTTGGGCGGCATACCTGGGGCAAAACAAAAAGAAGTGTTTCACCGATTCAGTGTCAAGATCGCACCCGCAAAAAGGCGATGCACAACGGTTAATTTTAAACAAACATTCTCTTAGACAGGAAAGTCTGAGGCGGGTGAGATGATGCTTGACATATGCGACTGATGAAGGGGTTTTTCCCGAAGCGCCTCTGAAAAACAACCTTTCATCCCCGACTGACCAAGAAAAAATAATTGACTGGTCAAAGTCTGTGTGCGTACTATACTGTATTGCGTATACACGTTTATACTGAGTTATTTGATATGAATTTTACAGTAAATCAAGTACACGTGCGAATTATTTTAATCCAGTAGGCAAGAAAGTCTGCACACAAGCCGCGTGGCTCTTCAGGCCGGAGCTTATCCCGGTTTCTGTAGCACGAAGCGACTGGGAGTATTTCTACTCCCCCCTGGATGGGATGCTAGTCCATCGCAGGGTTACCCCCCAGCATTAAATTCGCCGGTACCATTTATACACCTGGGTGGAGAGAGGCACTGTAAGAGAAAAGTGTTTTGCCCAAGAACACAACACAATGTTCCTGCCCAGGGCTCGAACCCGGGCCGCTCGCTCCGGAGTCTAGAGCGTTAACCACGAGGCCACCGCTCCTCCCATTTAATCCAGTCCGTCTTTGATTTTTATACTTGATCCCCAGTCATTAGTTGTGTATTGCAAAACCAAAGCTAATGCGTATGATTGTCGACACTCGAGTGAAAACTGTTTTAAGAAACCATTCATTGATTGTCAATAACGTTTTATTGTGAATGGCATTTGAGACGAGCTATGACTTGATTCAGTAACAACAACAACAACAACAACAACAACAACAACAACATCAACTTTTTTAAAAAACCAAGCAAACAGACTAACGAAACAAGCCAATGGACAAAGTGGCAAACATCGCTACGAGACTTGTTTCAACCATCTTTTGTTGTTTCTTTGCTCTGCAGGTTATTGACCGCCACATTCGTCAGGAGTTACCGTTTATGGCGTCTGAAAATATTATAATGGCAATGGTGAAGTCTGGTGGAAATAGACAGGTATGTTAGTTTATTAACCTGCGATCAGGCGTCCCTTATATTTTTTGTCGCGGCGGGAAGGTACGCCTGATATTTGTCTGCCGCCCCCTAATTAAAATATCTGTCAGCGCGAATAATCAAGCAGAATTACCGGAAGTCTTGTGTGTTATCGACAGATCGGATCGAAATCCACCAATCACAGCCATTGGTGTGACCTTCAGACCTTCTTTACGAAATCCACCAATCACAGCCCGCTAGCATGACGTAAAGAAGGTCTGAAGGTCACACCAATGGCTGTGATTGGTGGATTTCGATCCGATCTGTCGATAACATGTATGATTGACGGAAATTTTTGAAAGGTTTCCGCGGGTGTTTTATTTTCGAAAGTCGCGTATCAACGAAAACGGTGGTAATACATATTTTTCGCTCTTGCCTAATCCCGTCGGTAGCACCGCCAAAATATCTCTCCCATGGCATGCGATTCTATGAATGCATTCTATTTGTTCATCATTGAGAGTTTTGTGAACAAAACTCTGAAGAGAAGCATTTAATTTAAAGCTGACAAAAACTCGCTCTATTCGCTCGCCTCATCAGACGTCACGATGAAATTCATCAGCACGCGGGATTTTTTTTACCGGAAATCACACCGCCACTAAGGTAACCAATCATGGCTCAGTTCTAAGTACCTTTTTGTTTCTTGACCAATCAGAGAAAAGTCCAGATTCTGGACGAGCAACAGACAAATAGTCAAGTAATAGCGAAGCGCGCGAGTGACGTCACGACTCAGACAAGACTCAGACAAACAAACTGGAATGGTGGATGATTTTAAAAATTTCTTTAAGGGCAAAAGCCGGTGTTCCTAAAACACTTGTGAAACAAGAACTTCGCTTACATTCCCTCTATTTAGTTCAGAACACGCCTATGTTTACTGAGTCTCGAGGGGAATTCAGTGATTTGCATTCTATTTTTAGACTTCGTGCGCTTCGCTATTGTATCAGGCGTGCCTTCCCGCAGCGACAAAAAATGTAAGGGACGCCTGATCGCAGGTTAGTTAGTTTATGTAATATCGTAACGTGCAATGTTAACGGCAGAGAGCAGGACCCGAACAAGGTCCTGCTGCTTTGCTCGATTAAGGTAGCTCAGGGGATTAGCGAAAATTTTGGTTTCAGTTTTGTAACTTTCCGATAACGTTTTCTGTTTCTGTTGTTCGCCATTTGGTTTTGAGGTAGATTAAGATCAAGCTAATCAAAACAAAAGCGGTCAAAAACATTTTTATACATGAACATTTTAAAGTTTGGTTAACTTTTAATCCTGGATTTATGTTAACCAGCTTTTGAACAACCCGACCCTGGTTTATTTTAGTGATCGCCCGCAGATCCTGAATCTAACATGTCTTTGAGTCGTTCACGGATAAACAGCATTTTTTTGCTTGGTCCATCATAGATTTTGCGGGATTCAGGATGGGCGTTAAAACAGAAGCGGGATTGCGGGATGACAAATTTTGTTGCTGAATACTTCGACGGGATGAAAAACAGAAAATAACACGTTACAGACGTTACGAGGAGAAGTGCTATTCTAACAACGCGGGATCGGGATTGAGCCAAAAATAGTATAGATGCGGGATTAAAAAAGCCTACGCTGCACCGTCTTGTTGTGGCCTAATACGAGCACTTAATTGTTGTTTCTTGGCCATTTCTGCTTGTTTTAAGTTGATAGCTCGTGATACACTAAGAGAACAAGGAATCATTTTGTTTTCTCATGTTTTTCATTGTTACACGTACATCTGACAGGAATGTCACGAGAAGATCCGCGTTCTGTCCCAGGAGTCTGGGGCGGTTGTAAAGGAACAGGGCGGAGATAACGATTTGGTTGAAAGGATCAAGAAATGCGAGTACTTTGCTCCAATTCACAGTCAGTTAGACGCCATCTTGGATGCCAGCACATTCACAGGACGAGCACCACAACAGGTAAGTAAGGGCTTGTCAAGCGTGAGGAGCACGAAAACACACAAGTATCCAAATTCGTTATGGCTGATTGTGATTGGGCAGACCAAATTTCACCAATCTAACGTCCACTTTTATTGGTCCCACATGTGTTTAAAATTTATTAATGCTTGGGGTGATTGGCTAGACCCAATTGCACCAATCTAACGTCCTGTTTTATTGGTCCCATTACAGGTGTCCAAATTCATAAAGGAGGAAGTTCAGCCTGCGTTAGATCCCTTCAAATCAGAACTGGGTAGCAAGTCTTCCATTGATGTGTAGGATTTTCAATTGCATAGGTACTACAATGTAGTCTGTAGCTTATCATTTTGGGTAAGAAAATAGTTTATAAACTGTATGATGTAGCTGAAATGACAGAAAACCAACTGGCGGGAATGCGTTGCTGTAGTATTATTTAGCACTATTTAGCTTTATTGCTTTTGTCAGTTGATGTCAAAATGGTAGCAAATTGCTAAGAACTAGAAGTATATTCAAAATATTATTAAATCCGTTCGTGTGGAACTATCCAATGGAAAGTTGAAGAAAGTTTCCTTATGAATGTGAAGAGTGATCATCGCAGTAAATTTTCCAATTTAAGCAATTGGAAAGAAGCCTGAAAAAAATCAGGGCTTCAACGGGATTCGAACCCATAACCTCCGCGATACTGGTGCGATGCTCTACTAACTGAGCTATGAAGCCACACATTGGGAGCGAGGTCAATTTATTACTGATTAACTGAAGCAGTTAATCAGTTGGTAGAGCATCGAACCGGTATCGCGGAGGTTATGGGTTCGAATCCCGTTGAAGCCCTGATTTTTTTCAGGCTTCTTTCCAATTGCTTAAATTGGAAAATTTACTGCGATGATCACTCTTCACATTCATCTACAACCGCAGTACAAATATGAATTATTTCATATATGCTTCACAAAGTTTCCTTATGAAGGCCATTGTACAAACTTTCTCCTTAATATTGCGAAACATCTAGAAACTTAAAACTATGCCCAAACGCAAGATCATGGGTATATTCTCTCACATCTGTTTTACAAGGCGCTCAAAATGAAATGTTTGGTGGCGAATAGTATGTTTATGTCTTTCCTCGGCTTATTGTTGACGGTGGATTCGATGTATTAGGAGAGGATCTGGTTAGGGGCGGTTTTCATTTGGAATAGGTGTGTGCCCCTTCCAGTGAATGGTCCAGAAAGTCGCAGTCGTGGCAGTCCGGTCAGCTTGGTGTGAAGACATACTTTGGTTCTTCCCTCCTTCTCTCCTAACCCAGTTCTAATTTATTTCAAAATTTAATTGTGTAGTCTAATTGGCCATTTTGGTGTTCGTAGTGCCCTCACCTTTCCTGGGCCACATAATCTATCAATATGAAGATATGACTGATCATCGCAGTTATGCATACAACTTACTGAAGCACTTAATCATTTGGAATGAAAATTTGATACAGAAATACGGCTATGAACTTGTTACCATAGCTATATTAGTCCAAAACTTGTTGCTTTGTTTATTGCCTATTTAACATAGCACAGGCCATGCAGCTTGTGGGTAACTTTGTGATGGGTTAAAGAGGAAAGATGTAAATATATTTGTTGAGGGGACATGTGTTTTGGGAGAGCTGCAACACTACTGATTCTTGGCACCTGTTTCTATATTATTCTTGTAGCACTAGTTGAGAAATTAGAAGAAGTTTATACTCAAGAGTAATTTTTCTTCGGTGATCAATTTGTTTATTCTCTTGACATGCGCGCTTGGTCCTGTACGGATATCTGTGAGAAATTCATTTCTGATCCACTCTTGCTTATCTTACCAAGTACAATAAGTAGACTGACGCACTAATTCCTCTGTTAACACTCTTAAGTTTATTACTTTGCATTACAAGCTTTGACTTTGTTATTTAAAATGTGAAGGAATGCTTTACAGAGGAATAAATGGATACAGCATTAGGAAAAGAATAAATTTATACAGTTGTGAAAGGAATAGAAATTGAACTATAATTGCATTAAACGGCACAGTTGCACAAACAAAAAATATTCTGTGGCAGTCATTATTAAAATAAATGCGTAATAGGGTCACTGATTTCGTGAAGCTCAAATCATACCTACATGAAACTTTTAAGTAATCCGAGTCATCCTCACTTCTTAACGAGTTCCTGTCATTATTCCACCTTGTAAAATCCTTACAACTTAGTATACTGTACATTGTTGTGTTCAAAATTCATTCGAGTATACTTCATCGAGGTTCTTCTATTGTCAAATCCTCGCTTATACAGCATAAATTAGCTGACGAAGCGGATTAGTTAACAGTTAGCGGTAAATTCCAACATCCTATTGAGACCCTGTTAATTCCGGGGGGTGTTTATAAAGCGAGAGTCAAAGGTATATGCGTTATTTGGTAATGTTGGTTGGATTCAGTTGGTGTAGTTGCCGTACTCTTTGGTAGCACAAGGTAGGTTTTGGTTGAAGACTACACACGAGGCAGTTTTCGTAACTTTGCGGGTGGAAATCAGCTGGTTTCAGAAACTCCGTGTCTATTTAAAGTTCATTGTTAGTGAACGAGTGCAGTTCATTCTCGTCCCCAGAGCCCACGATCCTTCTGGCCTGTGGCAGGGATCGAGAGCTCTGGAAGCAACCATTTCAGGCATGCGCCATAGATATAGATGCGCAGTGAAACCGGATGGGCAGAATTCGGTTATTTCCTTTGTTATTTCAAAATGGTTGCTCCCAGAGCTCTCGTTTTCTGACCGCTGGTCAAGGGGAACGAGGCTCTGGGAACGAGATTGAGTGCAGGTAAATCCGGATATTTTACCAGCAATGAGTGCGTTAACATTTGTATTATTTAACTTGAATACACTGCAAAAACACCCATCAAACTTTGACTCAGCCGAAGCCATGGTGTAATGACAGTGGTATACTGAATTTACACCATGATAATGACGTCAAGGAGGTTGTTTCGTCACAACCCAGTGTCACGTGGTACAAATCAGCCAATCAGAAAATTGGAATTCCTACAGTGTGTGAAAGTTGAATAATAAAACAGGTTACCTCGTAAAAGAAGCAACTGTAGGAATATGAAGTGATACAAATTGGCGTCCTTTTTCAGAGAACGCTTAAGACAAATGATCGCGAACAGCGAGAAAACTCGTTATCATGTCGAGGTAGCAAACTATGAATTACATAAAAAAGAGTTATGTCACCATATATTTACAGAATTTACAGAAATAAAACTTTTTAAAAAAGGTTACCCACAGAAAGTATGGCCCCAACTTGACGCCCTCGGCTTAAAGCATTTGAAATCAGAGTGTAATATCAACATAATAAGACTGAGATAATCTCTCACTCATACTTTTAGCAGGCCATCCTTCCCCGAAGAATACGTTAAACGAATATTAACAGTAGTAACGGTTGTAACTAAAAGGCAATTTTTATGCTTGATTGGCATCTGCCAGGACATGCCCTTCTATACCAAAGCTTGTTAAACTCAACTGAGCTATCAAGGAGAGTGAAGACGTTGATGATTTGCGCCTTTTGTCAGGATAATCTGCTAACGAAACGTCCTGCTAAAAGGAATACCTCACGGTTTGCACATCTTCATAGGAAATTTGAGGCTAAATTTTTCAATTTCGTCGTTTTTAATCCGTGTTAATCTTCTCCATCCTTCACCATTCTTGTTTTTTTATGGCCTATCATTGTCTGTTGGCGTTTTCCTATCTTGGTGAACTATTATTTTCAAGTTTCTTTCAATTCAAAGGTAATTTTGTACGTGGTCAAAATAACTCAAATTTCCGATTGTTTCAACTTGGTAGCCAACCTCTTGAATTGTTTGAACCAAAAGGAACTTCTGAACAAGTTTCTTTTTCGAGCAATGGACCATTTTACAGTTGTGTAAAATGTATCCTAGTCTCTGCATGGAAGCAAGGTTTGTTGATGTTGGATTTGTAAGCATATAACAGAAAAATATTTACATTTCAAAAGTAAAGAAAGCAAAGCCAACTTAAGCCTCTTCTCTGTTAAAAGGCCAGGCCCCGGTTGTTAACAAGGTGAATAATGCTATCCACCGGTTTAATCACTATCCAGTGGATAGCATGGTTTGTTTTGTGAACACTTTAGTATCCAGTTGATAGCGATTTATCTGGGCCGGGTTGCTCGAAAGTTGGTTAACGCTAACCCAGGATTAAAAGTTAACCGAAGTATAAATCTTTCTCGGATATAAATGTTTTGCACTGCGTATGTTTTCAAAAGCTTGAGATTATTCAAATTCAACACTGAAGGACAAACATAATAACTAGAAAACCTCACCAGAGAGTTACAAAACTTAAATCAAATTCTCGTGAATCGTGGGTTTGCGTAATCTTGGCTTTGAACAACCCGGCTAAGTGAATAGCGTTGTCTACCCTTTTGAACAACTTGGGCCAGACGACTGTAAAATGAGCTCTTCGGAATGTTGTGTGACATTTCAAAAATTTGCGTGACATAACCCCCCTTTTAAAGTGACAAGTCAAAAACGAGCGAGCTTTTAAAAAAATTAAATTATAAGTCATGTACGTGTATCTTGCTCTGTGAATTCCTCCTCCGGGATGCACATATTAGCTTCCGGGGCCTCTCTGTCACACTTAAAGAACTCTACAAACTCCTCCCACGAGAGCTGGCCATCTGCATTTTTGTCAAACATGCTGATGAGTTCCTCCGCTTCTTCTCGGCTCAGCTTCTCGCCACTGTTGCACACCACATACAGAAGTTCATCCGGGGATATGTAGCCGTTCCCGTCACGGTCGAATTTCCTGTAAAATGACAGAAGGTCGATGATTAGTCTTGTTCTCAGGCTATTGTTGAAAGGAATGGAGCAAGGCTCTAAGTACGAGGTTAATTGATCGTCATGGGGACCGGGGTAATATGGTCTAGCCGGGATTCGCTACGATGTTAGGATTTTTTTTAGTCTCTAGAAATTGTACTGTTTTTAAATAAGATTTAAAGTTGCATTTGTACTTTACCTCCTAGTAACATCACTTGGAGCCTTAAGATTGTAAACGGGACATTTTTTGCCAAATACTTTGTCTTTATTTGAAGTATAATTCGTCATTACAGGCCTACTTCACAGTCCGAGTTTTTAGTTGATCTCAATGAAAGCGTTTTTTCCCTTAAAAGCTTGCCATTCTTAAGGAAATTGCCAGGAAATTAAAAATTTTGAAAGTGCTTCTCTGTCCGTTAAGGAAACAATTGGCTCTTGCCGGAAAATTAAAACCAGTATGTCGGAAAACGGTAAATTAAAGCAACCTTTCTTTGGACAGTAATAATAGTTCCTCGTATAAGTGCAGTCTTTTCTTTACCATTATGAAAACTTTTTACCTAGTAAGTTTAAGGCGGAAATATTGTCACGCTGAGAACCTACCCATGCATGGTTAAAATTTGGTCGAGAAGGTAAATTTGTGATAATATGTTGGTGAGGCATCCTCTTACAGCGACCTAGTCACATACATGCGTAATGCGACTGCATTTCGGAGAGATTTATCGTTGTATCACCTTGATTCACGGTTTGATAAAATAAGGAAATTTTCTCGGGCTAAAAATGAAGTGAAAAATGCCTGAGAATCTAATTTCAAAGACCACCGGGGAGTCGATTCTGTTGTCTCGTACTGCATTTCTTAGAACGAATTTGTTGATGAAATCCGAAATTCTTATCACCTGTCTTATTGACAGTGGACTGTTATGGTAACGAGTAATTGGACAATAAAATATTTGCGAATCTTATAATACGGTAAATATTATTGTTGGCTGTTTTAATTAGTAACGCTCTAGATTTCTATGGATATCCGGAGGTAATCGTGGAATATGGAAAAAAAATATAACAGAACCTTAAAATAGCGATATCCGTCATGGCTGTCGCTATATTGAAACGCGCAAGTCATGGATAGCTAAGCAAATATTCCATGGCCGGCAGCGGAAATGATCTCCAAACTGGAAATTATCTTTAGAAAAAATAAAAATAAAAAAAATGGGTCGCTGCTTTGAGTTTGGGGTCTTCATCACTACTTACTCGGGATTTTTCTCTAATTTATGACGATCAACTGGTGTATACTTTTCGGAATTTGTCTTCAGTTTTTTTTCGTAGATAATTTTGCTCAATCATCAATTAACACGTTCGATATTCATAACTCAAAGCGACTGGAGAGCAGGTGCAAATAGTCCAACTCGCCGCTCCTGCAGAACCTTGCAGCAAAACACAAATAAACAGCACTCTGGATAACTAGCCGTTCTTCAGCTTATTTTATAAATCGGATTGAAAATTAACATTCGTACTGAGAATGTGTTCAATTGTCGAGAGCTGATCACGGAGTTCCAACCGCTTAAAGCTATTTTTAACCTGCGCACACTGCCTGCCGGAAAAATAGAATATCCACTGAGCTTTGTCGAGCTTGGCACAAGCTAAAATGTGTGCTTCTTCTTGTTTCTTGAAGAGGAATTCTCTATGAACCAGGTAAATTTCAAGGAGCGTCTTCTTTTTCGGATGTGTGGATTTGCTATTAAAAAATAGATGTGTTAACCACGCACTACTGGATTCAAACTAGAGCCTCGAAAAATGCCAAATTATCGACAAGCCAGCCGCTACCACAGTGTTTTAATTTATTTTTTGCTAATTTGTTGTAATTTTTTATCCAAAAGAGAGTGGAACGAATTATGTAATTTTGTTGCAAAGTTTTCAGGGGAGGTTAAAATTTTTATTCTAAAAAAAACCCCGTCTGTCAAGTTACTTGGCAGGTGGACCCAATGTAAACGAAGCCAAGAAAGTTGTGTTTATTAATCGTTGAGCTTTTCTAGTTGCCAAGCACGTTGTCATCCAAGCTACTGCTAAGGAAATAAGCTCGAGGCAAATTCGCGACAAAGGCACTAGATAACGGAAATAGAGCTTTTTTTATTTTCACCTTTGCGTGAATTTTCCTAAGTTGACGTTGACATTTTGCAAAGATAAATTGGTTATCTTAAAAAAAGGACTGAAAAAAATATTGTAATCAATTGCAGCTCGCACGTGCATATTTTCGGATTTATATTTTCGGTTGAAATATATTTTTTTAACACCCGAACTCTTAAATATTATGTCTCGACTTCAGTAGAAATTCAACTAGAAAGGTTATTTAAGCGATTTCCTCTCCAAAAGGACAGCGATAGCATCTGGAGAAGAAAAGCCCCTTAGCTTTATTTATTTCTCCATTTGGTTTAGATTTTTTCCCATCTGTATATTTAATTTGTCTAATGCTACTGGCGGGAAATGAATCTCGTAACAGCTTGCGATAACATCGGCATCGCCCACCGTTTTAAAGGACAAATGAGCTGAATTTGAATCCATAATTTAGGGTTAACAATGAGCCAATATTTGTCGGAAGGTTCGTTCGTGATGAAGGTTTTTCATTCGACAAATTTAAGCGCCAGCTAATTTAAGCTGAATCAAGTTAAGCCAGACATGTTTCGACTGCACCAGACACGAAGTGCAAACTAGAAGCGCTGAACTGAACAAGACAAAACACTGAGCAGAAATTACACACTCCGTCGTATATATTGTATCGTAAAGGACCTCTAAGCTAAGTGCAAAGGTTGATCTATTATTTTTGTCTTTTTCAAAGACTAACTTTGTGTAGTATCACTGCTTAAAATCAAAGGAGGGGCAATTCAACCATTGGTAAATTTTACGATTGTATTTAATAATATGCAGAGAAAATTTATTCACAATATCATGAGGCGTTAGAGCAGTGCTTATTTTCATCACAGTTTTTTTTACGGAAGTAAAAGGCTCAATCCGCGTGCAAATATACATTAAAAAACATTTGGAAACCCTACAGTTGAAAAATAATTCATACTCACTTGAAAGCCTCGCGAAGAGATTCTTCGGCATCGTCCTTGCTGCTTGCGTCAAACTTTGCTAACATGTCAGCAAATTCTTCAAAATTAATTTTATCTTTTTCGCTCTTGTTGGCAGCTTTAAGAACATCTTCCACTTGACTGTTGGTCGGGTTGTAGCCTAGAGAGCGAACCGCCGTTGGAAAGTCGCCAATATCGATCTCTCCCGTCTGGTCGCGGTCAAACACGGAGAAAGCTTCCTTGAAAGACTTCTGTTTCACGTCTCCTGTTAATTCTGCGGCCATTTCTCGATGTAGGTCTTCTCGCTTTATCTGTGCTGTGTTCAACTGCAGGAGAGAGGGACGGAAAGGTTATCGATCCAGCTGGTCCGCAGATCTTTTAGTTGTTTTTTTCGCGTCTGACAACATTTACAATACATAATTTCCCTCCTGAAAAGCACGCGTGTTGATTGGTTCAGCGCAACTCACGAGTCGGGCGCTAAACGTGGTCCGATAACGCAGCAGTAAATGACGGGGCATCCGCTCCATGGCATCAAATGGCTGTTTGCATTTGGAGTTTCACTCCATAAAATGCTAAAAACACTTTGATTGTCAGTTGCGACAGCCCGATGAGAAGTTATTTTGTTTAATTTCGTAAGCTTCAACCGCCCTTAATTTATTCGCATCTGGTCCAAATTGCTCGTTTTGGTCTCCGCATTGTGCTTCCGTATGATTTGCTTTATACCATATTTTTAATTTAGACCAATTGCGGCACTAATAAATTAATCGACCAGGGTTGAAATTTCTAAATGGATTTGGCAGCTCCAACTCAATTTGATAATATCTGAGAAGACCCTTCGTGTTTTTAGCGGCTGTTAATGGTTGGACTTGTTTTACCAGTCACAACAAGACATGACAGCGACAACGAAACGAGAAAAGCAACAGAAAAAAAAGTTGAACTCTTCTTATGCCGAACTTTCATCTAGCCGCCGAATTGGCACTTTCTTATAATAGTTAATGTTCTCTGTGCTTTATTAAAAGGATATTTTACAGTTCGCCATTAATTTAACAGGACGAATCTCGCCATCTGCTTGACACGTAACCAAGCTATTTTTGGAAAGAAAAGCTCGGTTACGGAAGAAGACGGAATTCGGTAATGAGTTTTTTCATGGATAATATTACTGTTTTACAAAATATTTTCAGCGTTTTTCAGCTTTGAATTAATTTGCGTTCTTCCTTTTAATCAGCATATCCCACACAATTAATATTGACTATATCTCGCCCAATTCACGTCTTTCTGGGTCCCTCGATATATAAAAGGTAGGTGTTTGAGTTAAAATATTAAGCAAACATGTCTATTTTTGTGTTAAGGGAATAAATAATTAATTAATTTTATTTGCCTTTGGGGAATGCCAAGATGAAAAACACTCTGTAGTTATGAAACATTCTTTATTCCTTTTGTCATTTTTCAACATAATATTTAATTTTGTTGTTTGTGCTTTTAGCTATTATTTTATTACTTTATTATTACTTCTTGGTTGTATTTTTGGGAACTCTTTGTAGCATGCCGTAAAGAGTAGTTCCTTTGCAAAATCAGAAAGTTTTTCAGAATAACCCCAAGATTGAGAAAGGCTAAAATATCAGAAAATCTCCCATTACCATCCAGGGCGAGCTAAAATTTTCCCTCCCCAGGCAGTGTTGTTGACGAGTGCATCGCCTCAGAATGATTTTGTTTTAAACTAATAAAAAGGGACATTTTAAAGACTAAATCGTTAAAAATAAGAATATACATTTTCAGCCGAGATATTATTGTAAAAAAGTCGAATTTTGATACAAATTCCACCTGACTAGCTACACTCTCAACCGGCTTCTATAATTTCATGTTTTTTTTTTACGTCGCGTTTCAATAACGCCCATTTTACGCATACATTTCGTTAGGTTATGTCTGTCCAAACGCTACTGTTTAACTCACCTTAAACGTGACTATACAGAGGCGTGATTTCACAACTAATTGCGAAACTACCAAGAGTAAACAAAGTTTGTTCTCGGTTCGCTTCCGGCTTCATTAAACTCTTCGGCGTCGCTTTACAAATAGCCAACTGATCAACTGCACACTTCCTATCCTATTTTAGTTATTAGTTTATTTTCTGGACTGTTATTTATAACGCGGCAGTGCAAAATACACCAGGACCTAAAGGTTATTTTATTTTCGAAGGTTCAGGCCATGAGTAAAAGGGTGAGTAAAAATGTTTGGCAGTTATATTTATACCTGACGTTAATTTTTTTGGCAGTCATATTTATACCTGACGTTATTTTTTTTCTTACTCAGTCAGTGGCAATGCAATGAGTTATAGGCTAATTTAATGCAATAAAAAAGGTACCTTACGGTGCTTGCTTAAGAGAAAACGAGCATTTATTTCGCTGTCGAGCTTAGCTTGAGGGAAATCTCTTACGTTATGTACGTTTACTCGCTCATTTGCGTGCGCTAACTGACGCAAAAATCATGCGCAGTAGGGATGCGCAATGCAATACTAAGGAATCACCTTAATTGCAAAGTAACATAGTGACACTGTATTCTGTACAGATTTTGATTGGCTTAAACTCCTCAGATAGCTGGAAGTCACCATCTCTGATTTGAGCGCTAGAAAAGACGTATGGAGACAAGGTTGCCTTTCTTCGTTCATTACAAAGACCGTAACTTTATTCTCGTCCTGATAACTATTGTCATGAAGCTCTGTAGAACCTCTAATTTCATTCAATCCTGTTAGAACGAAGCTCCGTTGTTTTAGGACTAGTGTCCACTGTTACTATTGTTTGCAGATCACTTTCTCAGCCAATCACTGTGTGACGGATCGCCATTTGTCTCCTTGCATCTCTTTCCCCCAAGAAACGAATGAGACTGCAGTGTTTTGTATTCACAGTGGTTGCTAGGTGGCATACCTGTCGTGACAGGTGCCTGTGATAGAGTGCTCTTTATGCTCCCTCGCTTCCCCTTGTTCTGCCGATTAATTTATCTACTGTTTGTTTTTTTGGAGTGAGTTAAGCACGCTAAACTTGATCTTCGTTGTGATAGCGCGATCACCATGATAGCAAATCTACCCTAGCATCTCTCTAATAACTTTAAAAGCAACAAAAAGAAAGCAAGTTTTCAAAGCACGTTTTCGCATTTCAATGAGTCGGCATCTGATCCTTTTTACTCGCGTTTTATCTTACAGGTGAGTTTGATGGCAGGCAATACAATCTGCCCAACTTATCAACCCATTGTATGTCCAGTTGTCATGGAAATTCTCACGTCATTTAAGGTGACAGCTGTCACAGTGGTAATTCTGTCTTAGAACTGTAATTAAAATTGCACCCCAAGTAGGCTGTTCTCAAAAACCGAGATTAAAATGCTTCACTTTTTGCCTGCACGCTTGCACGCCACTGTGTTGCGGTGTCCTGTTATGAAATTCAACAGGAGATCTTCTGCTGAGTGCTGATAACATCAAACCCTGCCTACGTAGTTCTTTTGCTAAATTAAACCATTAAAACGCGGCGCTTTGCTTTATCAGCCCCACAACTTATTGTCTGAAAGCCTCAATCGAGATATTGGCTGTTTACTTGTGTTTATGTGGTTTTGAATATAATGGTGCCCCGTGGGCTGTATGTATCGCAAATATTTTCTATTTCTATCGGCGGGCGATTATTCTGAAATGACCTAGACAAAAACCACTTCGGGCGGTTGCTATGGAAACACTATTGATTGTAGAATCGCGAGTATAAGTTGTGAATTTCCGAAAAACACCTTCCGCCTGAAGGCAATGCGTTTTGTTTCAATCTGGAGCTGACGATCCCTAGCACACTTCGAAACTTTTTGCTCGGAAGAAAAATTGATTTTATTCGATTTGCCCTTAAGGAGCGTAGAGCATCTTTATCGATTTTGGGAACAGCGATTCCTAGTTTGTAACGCAATTAGCGCGTAAGTGTGATACGACTTGTTAACTGCCCTCTTGTCGGCATTAGACTCTCTCGCTCCCCGCATCTGACACTGATGGTCTCAGCGTTCGACGCGACGCGATGACGGTGGAAATATCGCAGCTCACCAGCGAAGAACTGCACATCATGCGAACGGCTTTCAACATTTTTGACAGAAATGATGACGACCAAATCGATCAAGCGGAATTCGGCAGCCTGATTCGCGCCATCGGCTTCAACGCCAGCAATCATGAAATCCAGGAAACCTTGAAGAAATTTGATAAAAACAAGGACGGAGTGATCGATTTCCAGGAGTTTATTTCCATGGCGAAACATTTTGAGGGTTGTTCAAAAGACGACATGGAACAGAATTTGAGACAGGCTTTTAGGTAAGGAAGAAAGAATTCTCTATGATTCTGTCGTTGTAGTTTCCTTCCCAAAAGCTTCTACAGTCTAAGTCAAATATCAGTACGAACTTTACCGCTGAAAACTCAGTCGTCAGAGAATAATGCATGCATTTTATTTCAACATATGGCTGCAGTTAATTGCGATGGGTAGGATCAAGCGAAATGAAACAAAAATCCTGTCGATATTTTAACTGACTATGATGATAAAGCCGCAATTTAACTTCTTTCTTTATTAACTTTGTATCTTTTTGTATTCGTTTTTTAAACTACACTGAGCACTGAATAGTAGGGCTGCATAATATTGAAAGCGAGCCAAATATTGGCTGTTAATTAACCACATGGTCATTACTGAGAGATGTGTTAAAACTGAAAGCGCAAGAAATTGAAGCTTTCTTTAAGTGCTCAAGAATCAGACTGAAATTGAATCAGACTGAATTTGAATAAAAAAGCTCAAAAAAGACACGCATGATTTTAAATAGGTTTTGCGTTTTACACCGCGGTAAAATCGCCAAGTTCACAGACAAATTAAGGATTTCAAACAAATCTGCTTAAAGGCCATGCGCTATAAAAGCAATTTGAAAAGTTTTGCATGCCGAACACTGGGTATGAATGATGTGAGTTCTCATGTGTCAGTATACTGTTGCATAATTATGCCACTGAATGCAAGCTGAATTGTTGCATTCTCTGCCGGGTATAGGGATCCCTTTAAACATATATTTGTTTTTTAATTCAAGTGAATTTATGCACTGATGGATTATCGGTTTTTCTGGAGACGGTAACAGAAGAGTTCAAAACGATTCAATCGACCACAAAATGAAACCTTATCCGACCAGATACAAGTGTGAATTTTAATTACTTTATCCCTCCTCCGAGTGGATTATAAACTTGATTTCAAACGCCTACACCTAAGTGGTTTTTCTCATAGAAACTTTTTTTGTTAAAGGTTATAGAAAACAAGGAGTGTATTCAAATTAACGACGGAATCATTCTTAATATTGCGTGTTAGACTTCCGTACCACCTGCCTTTGCTAATTTAGCCACGTTTGTCCTTTTGGCGAGCGAGCATGGGAGGTCTTTGATTTTCAACAAATACACTTTTCCTCGGATCACAATAAATAATGTTTTTGTAAATTTCCTTGACGCCCTGGCCAACGATGTACATGAAAACGGCAAAAGTGATATCCAGAAAATTTACACTGTGAAGTAAAACAAACCTAAGAGACAATATCAACTCCCACATTAATGTACAGTGTTGACGAGCGAGGTGCTCTATACCGACGCACTTGAAAATTAAACGAGGAACCTTCGCGATATTCCTCACCTGTTTATTGCCAAGTTAACATCAGAGTTGTTTCAAATTTCTACAATTTAATACCCGTATCTAGTCTTTGTGCACCCCTTATAGCTTTTTTACACTTAGCCGTTAAAATATACATAAGAAAGCGGAAGTTTTGAGCTCTTCGAATTTCTGTCATCAAGTAATAATTTCAAGTGACAATTTCAAAAACAATTATTCAAAACTACGGTCATATGGTTCAAACAACACAACAGATGGTGATATGTTGGTGTGAAAAGCGCGTTTCACGCCGAAGGAAACTGTTAATTTTCACACCTTGTAAGAAATAAAGAGGCTTTCTTGAGACAATACTGTTCCGAGTCGTCAAGACGACAGTTTTTATCCGCTAGTATTCAATTTAGCTCGAAATCTCCTTGTTGGAGGTACTATTTTTACTTTATTGTTCTAAGAAATTAGTATTGTACACATATTTGATCAGTTGTCTGCTTCGATCAGGAGGAATGTTAACTATTAAAAGCAACGCCGAGGCTTAATTTGAAATATTGTAGACGATTGTTACGAAATAGAAAACCAAAAACAACCTTTTCGAGATGACCCATGGTTTTATGGAACAAAGTAACCGTGTTACTATACCTCATTGTATTACAATATAATCCAGCATGTATCACTGACGCCAACCTCGTTCCCAGGGTCTCTCATCTTCGGTAAAATGAGAGACCCTGGGAGCTATGTTGCAATGAGGCAATTTTGGGCAAGTTCTTTGCAGTTTCAGCACGAAATTGCCTAGCAACCTCGTTCCCAGAGTCTCTTTCCTTCCCGCTCCGTGAAAGAGAGACCAGGGAACGAGGTCTAGTTTTCTTGACGCGCAGACATCCACCTGCTTTGGCTGGTGGCATGCTCTTTAAAACTGATTTTCAGGTCACTGCTTACAGAAAGTCTATCCTTAAAGCTTGCATCACTCCAGAAGTGCAAAAGCTTTTTTCAAATATTATCTTAGAAAACTCCTCTACTACAGCTTCGCTAGCCTCTTAGGCAGACATTCTTTGAGCTCGAGCCCAAAGAATGTCTGCATAGGAGGCTAAAGTCGCGCAGGATATCGCAAGTAGTGAGCTATGCTGTACTCAAAGCAACAGAAGCCAAGGGACCAAATTGGTGTTTGCGGTACTCATGGAACGTCTTGAACTGAGTTAGCTGAGGGTTGTTGATTTATTCCGCTTGGAAGTTAGTGGGTGGGAGAAATAGTTCATATTACACACGAAAAGTTGGTGTGGTGATGAATTTCAGTGAGGGGAAGGGGGAGGGGTGCTAGTGGAGGGCTGTTATTTTTGTGCAGTTTTTCGTTTTGCAGTACATCCCAAATATACAGTTAAACACTCCGAGAACAAGACCATATATGAAGACGAAACCTAAAAACCTTTCCAACCTGAGGAAAGACATAAGAACTCCGCGCCCCATATCTGAAGTTCATTTACTCACTACCTGTCTTATCCCGTCTGCTGTATCCACGTTCATTATCACGCAAACTACCGATTACGCGCGAGTCGTGGATCAATTCAGACAAAATAAGTTTTTTAGCATGAAATTTAACTTAAGAGTTGCCCATAGGCAATTTACAATAGCCTTTTGTTCTTGTGTTCTCAGGGTGTTTGACCGTGACGGAAATGGCTACATTTCTGCTGAAGAATTGCGTTACGTGGTCACCACATTCGGAGAGGTGCTTACGAACGAAGAGGCAGAAGAACTGATCGCAATGTTTGACACAAATAAAGACGGTCAACTGGAGTATGAAGAGTTTGTGACCTGGGCTAAAAATTCTTTGGCGGACTATCTCAAATCTTTGTAAATACTTAGGTACTCCGTCGCCACACCTTTGTGATGGCGACAGAGGTCATCGTCGAGGTTTCATTTTGCATTTATCTGATGTCATAGGCTAGAATAAACTAACATGGAACATGCAAATGGACAAGAGCGGTTTTGCTATTTGAGTTAGTAAAACCAAACCCAAAGCAACTACAATGGGCAATGATAAGAAACGAACACGACTAGCGCAACAGCCAATAAAAACACGAAGCAAATCCAAGTCATTGGTGCCAAGCGCGGGAAAACGCGTGTTACCAAGTCGCGTTTGGGTTTGGTTTTTGCATCTGATTGGTTGTTCAGGTGGTGAGAGGTTTTATCGAACCAATCGCAGAGCTTAAGGCGACACTCGTGAGAAGACTATACTGTAAGATTGACTAGAAAATTAGTAATAAAGCAAACTACACAAGAAAACCAACCTCGTTCCAAGACATAAAGCCATAGGAATGAGAGGTTGCAAATCAACCCTTCATCTTTATCCTTTTGTTCTTTCTCATTAACTGGAATTTATTCTTGCCTCGCAATTTTTTTAAGATTATCGCGAAAATAAGTGTGAGGCAGTTTTGTGGACCTCATGTTAGCTTTTAAAACCGCAGTTGGAATGGGATTCTAGACGATCAAAAGCTAGAAAAAAGCTTTGAGTAACCATCGTTATAATCGGCAACGTTTCCCAACGTAAAATGTCCATTTGTGTAGAGTTAAACTAGCTATTGTCCAACTTTACAGAGAAGTAATGGGATAGTTTGTTGAACGTAATCTTCGATTAACAGTTCATGATTATATAACTGTTGGTATCAGTTTACCAAGAAGAAGATGGTGTCCCCGTCTCGCCACCGCGAAAAAAGGAGGGAATACCAGACATTTATCAAGATACCTCTTGTCCCCGTTGTGGAACAAGGCGTTACGCGGAGAGGAAAAAAACAAGAAAAGCATGTGACACAATCGAACGCCAACCCTGGCCAGGACCTTACGCATGCGCACAGCCATATCACCCGGGCAGTGGCACCCATGGATAAGGTAGTGGCCAGACCGTGGGTTTGTGTTCGCGTGTGTCACTTGTTTTTATTGTTTTTTATACGAAGAGGAACAGTCTCACGTTCGCTTAGAAAGGCAAAAGCAAACTCAAAGAAGAGGCCCGTCGTATTATAGCTTCTTATGTATACTCAGTTTAATATGCTCCACGAAACTCTCTAAACTTATACATTCTGTATTAAAAGCGATGTGTGGTAATTCGTGAGAAGGAGCAGTATTTGTAACGTACAAATCATAAATATTGACCAGTCGACATAAAGGACTTTCTAGTGAACAAAAGGTCGAGGTATTTCCCTTGTGTTAATTCTTTTTGCTCCTTTGTTTCTCGTTTGGCTAACACTCAATCTTGGCTGACCCCAAATACTATGCTGGAACCGAACCCTTGACCAACCCGCAACTCTGTGTATTTACCCATGCACTTCCAGTCAGCGCATCTTCAGCCTGTGTTCCTTGTCGGGGTCCTCCCCTCTCCCCGCGTTTTTTTCGTTATTGTGCTTTCCCCTAGCGGCAGTTTTCCGTGAGTCATGTCGTTTGACACTTTCGCTGACAACAATTAATTGCCATGCTATTCTCGATCATTCAACATTGAGCTTCTCGAAACTGGACAGTGAATGCTAAACACGTTGGTTCCTGCCTCGTTCCCAGTCGCCCGCGCGAAAATAAAACTTATATTATTATCATTATCATTATCGTTATCATTATCTTCATCACCATCTTCATCATCATCCTTATTTTAGTAGTAGTGTTATTATTGTTTCTGTTTAAGCTGAAATGGCCGAAGAATAAGAGTATTAATGATTCAGTATAATGACGCTCCCTGCGCTCGAAAATAAAACGTATATTATTATTATTATTATTATTATTATTATTATCGTTATCATTATCATCAGCACCATCTTCATCATCATCATCATTATTATTATTATTATTGTTGTTATTGTTATTATTATTGTTTCTGTTTAAGCTGAAATGGCCGAAGAATACGAGTATTAACGATTCAGTATAATGACGCTCCATGCGCTCGAACTCCTCACTCGCTACCAGCTCCCACTCGCGCCCTTTTCCTCACTCTCAGGAACCGTTTACACGGATCCAGACAAATTTTTGCACAGATGAATTTTGTTCCTGGACCGCCTGTCTACATGCATCCGTGTAAATTCTGTTGCAGTGGTGTTTACACGGATCCGTGCAAAGTTTAGACCAGTTGCGGCATTTGATTCTAGGCCATAACCGCGCTATCTGAGCAAAAAGTTGCACGGTTCGGGTGTTTACACGAGTCCGTACAAATATGTAACCGTGCCGGTCAAAAGGTTGACGTGCTTTTTTCAGGTCCCAAACTAGCACACTTAGCCGTTCAAAAATTCGTCCAGTTCCGCCGGTCCTATGTAAACGCAAGGTGGAACCGTGCTGGTTTTTGTCCGTGCAAAGATTTGTCCGGACCCGTGTAAACGGGGCCTCAGTCTCCCAATCGCTCTTGCGCTCAACCTCGTTCCCAGAACGTTCCCAGAGCCATTCCCCTGGCTTGGAAAAAGGCCCTGGGAACTAGGCTGCTTTGCGCTAAGAAAAAACCTTTACAAAAGGCTGTGGAAAAGGAAGCATTGGTTCATTGTTTATTAGACCGCTACAAATCTCGCCATTTTACTCAAGACACTTACCTCCTTAGTCACTTGTGAACCTTCCCATGTTTTAAAACCAAAATTGTCACACTGCTTAAACAATAAGGTATAGTGAAGATCGGGGGGTCCTTTCTCGTTCCAAATTGCTTGTTATGTTTCTGGATTCACACGAGCAGTGGGCTCATCCAAAAATGCTTTGTAGCAGCAGCACACGAGCCCAATTAGACTAATACAATGGGAAAATTATTCTCACTTAAAATACTTAAGGTGCTGTAACTTTGACGGTTGGTTCTGACTCTCCATGGTTAACAGTTTTAAATACATAGGATTCTTGGAAAATGTGTATACTCTGTATGGTGGATCGTGGATCGGGGAAACTCATTCATAACTTAAAAATATACCTAACTAAATAATAGATAAGTAAAAAACATAAACATGAATGAATGATAACGATTGCGACGTCTTGCAACGGAATAAAACTAGTACAAATAATACTTGTACTTGTTGGTCCTCTTGTTCATTTGCACCGAAGAACCGTGGCAGTATACGTCATCACACTGGAAATACATTAATACTGTTTAACATAATTTACGTAAATCCACGCCTCCTACTACGTATATTATAGGCATTCTGTTCGCTGCCCACAGGTCCACAAGTCTACAAGTCCACACTTCTTACTACACACAGGATATACATTCTTTCCACAACCCACGGGTCCACAGGTTCACAGAGGTTCACAGAGGTTCACAGTTCAATACTTCATACTACATACAGGATAGATATTCTGTACACAACCCACAACTCATAGGTCTACAGTTCCACACTTTCTGCTACAAACATGATAGATATTATGTCCACAAAGTTAAAACAACCTGCGCTGTGGTATCGTCAAAAGGAATAAAAGAAAGGAATAACGTATAAATGATTCGATTTCGCGCCCTCCTTGCAATACGCACCCTTTTCGAATAAGCGACCGCTTCGAATGTGTTTTTACCCATAAGCACCCCTATTCTAAGATTATAATTTTGTAGTACCGTCGGAGTACGTCTGATCGACGGTTCTTCTTCCTTAATTGCTCACGTACTTTATTTAGCATTACCTGAAAACGAGTAATCTTCCTCTGAGTTTCTCAGCTATTATGTTCATGTGACTGAGAGTGCTGTCTTGAGGTATCAAAAGGAAATAAGCGCCCGGGCGACAAATCGAATCGTTATGGTACAGATTTTATTTGTGGGCATGGATAGTAAAAATCCAATGCCACTTTTTTTTTGTTCTGACCCTATTCTGTCCACACACGTTATTTTTCTTCGAGCGCGCAAGCAAAGCGTGCGTGGAGCGCGAGAGTGGACGCAAAGCGGGCGCAAAAATGTCTTTCCTCAACCCCGCCCATTTTGCGTTTTGGCTCGTTCATATCCACGCGCCAAAATAAAGGGCCTGAACAGACTATTCGAACTCTTCCGTGCCGGCGCAGGGGTGAATTGCGTGCCAATATCTTTGAAGGTGTGCAGGGAGTACAATGTAAAATTGACTCATAAAGAAGAAGTTCGAGGCGGAAGTACATCAGGAACGCACATAATATGAAAAGCGAAAGAGTGCACAAAACCGTCACCCTGTGATGCAAATTATGACCATAAAAACAACGACTTTACGAACGCTTTACTTCCACGTCGTTTTAAGGGTGGACACACCAGTTTTTAAGCTTTTGTCCGTGGCTAAGATTTTATTCCAAACCATGGCAAAGTAAACATTTTTACAGAGCTTAGGCCATCCCCTTTTTTTCTCTGTTTACCGTCGTCCGACCGACCCAGATTTTCGCGTTTTCAAAAAAAAAAGTCATGAAGAAGGCAAGGACATATTTGACTGGTTTATCAGCTTAGGTTAGTTTGTCATCGATTGTAAAGCCACTCAGCGTATGTTGTGACTGATTTCTTAGTAAGACTTCTACAACAACAAAATCTCAAGAAATCGTCACTTTATCTATAATAATACATGAAAAAATTACTCGATTCTGATTGGCTGAGAGCAGTGCAGTTCAAGTGTAACACCAGTGCGAAAAGTGTAATGCCGGTGCAAAAAGTGTAACACCAGTGCAAATTACACATCGTAATTCTAGATTATGATTGACTGAAAGACAAAAGGAAATTTTCTAAGACAATGATATCACGTAAAATTATGATGAAAAGTTTGTGCAGAAGCTTCGAATGACAAAAAATGGCTTCAAGAAAGATCTTCTGGCACTTCCTCTGTTGGAAATTGTATTCAGCGAGTTGTAGGCTTTAGACTCCAAATTTACGAACTATTTAATAAACTTACCACGTAATTACGGAACATACAATAAACGGCGAATCATAAAGCCTAAAAGCGGCGAAGAACCTAGACTCAAATCTCCAAAAACAGCAGCAAGGCTGACCTAAAATCTCAAACCCAGCAAGAGAATACTGCAAAGATGAAAATCTGGAAAATTACAACAGCGAAGTTCAAATGGACGCGCAAGCACATTCTGGGCCATGATTGGCTAATTATAATCACCTGAGATTATGCGCGCGAAACTGCGCGCGGACAAAACTGGGAGGTGAGTTCAGAGTTCGTAAAGTTCAAAACATCCTCCACGCAAATGTTTTCATGTTTATATTATTAATAAGTAATCATACGGTTTTTCTCGTTCAATTTGGAATTAATTTGCACTTGTGAGTTTTTCAAAAAGCTGAAATTGCACTCACCGAAGCGGCACGTGCAATTTCAACTTTTTGAAAAACTCATCAGTGCAAATTAATTCCAAATTGAACTCGAAAAACCGTATGATTACCTATACAAATACTGACGATGTTTTGTGCTGGCAGTGCTGCGCATAATTTCAGGCGAGATCATCGCGCGCGCAGTAAAAAATGGCGGCTTTTTGTTTATGGTTGGACCTCACCATTGAGGTAAATCGTCATGTTCTCGAAAACGAGTTCAGTGACCTATCAATTTTTTCTTTTTTTTTTTTGAATTGAATAAAAAAAAATTCTATTTAAAATAAATATGGACCAATTCTCAGTGTAGAAAGAGAAACAATCGTTGGAAACGTGGATCTAGTAAGCAATCGTGACTATAACAGGGTTATGGGCTCCTGCTGTAATCATGGTGCTATTGTAAGGATTTATTCCAGGGTTCGTACACTTTTGAGCTGTTTAAATTCTATGACTTCCCATGACTTTTTCCATGACCTATTCAAGTTTCCAAGACCTTAGGATTAGCTGTCAGTTTCAAAAATTCAAACCCTAAACTTGTTTTAGAGCGTTTTTTACCTTGAACAGTTCAACAGACAAACTCTGGAGTTCACCAAAGTGCGTGCCGTTTACGCTGCTGAATTAGTGTCTCTATCTTTCATTGTCCTTGCCTTGTGATCCGCAGTAAATAACCTATCAAACAGAAATTTAATTTTCCATGACTTTCAAGGACCACCATGACCTGAACGAACCCTGTATGGGCTATAAAAGAGGTGCTGTTACTCCTAAACGAACCTGGGCATGGGATGGGGACCCCTCCTTTTTATTTAAAAATTTAAGTTTCTATAATATAAACAATCAACAGGCAAAGTTTGGCAAAAATCTCAGTGCAGGCTCTATTTCAGTGGAATGACCTTAATTACGACGTCGATCTTTTCTTCCTCCATTGTCGTTATGTCGACTTTGTAACCTCGTCTTGTCGTTTCCAGGCTCCGCAGATCAGGCTATGCTGAGGTTCTTTTCCGACCGACCGACCCAAAATCAGAAAACGTATTCGACAGTAAACGAAAAAAAAGGGGATGACCTTAAATACGAAAAAATTATGATAAAATATTTTGTGCCCTAGAACTGTATTGTAACCTGACACCTGCTGAATAAATCTGCCACCTGCTGTTCTATGCCAGGGCTTACCTGAGAACTGAAGATAACTCCTGCAAGAACTCATGCAAAGGAATCATTTTTACGGTTTAAAAAAAAAGACAAAAAGCTTACTGTGATAAGCATAGAGATTTGGGAAAAGTTATAAATACATGAAATGATGACCAGTTAAATCTGATACAGAAAATCCAGCATACGTTTCAATGCATAACTTCGACAAAATGAAATGGATGGAAAAGTTCTATGTTCATCCTACAGAACCTACTCAGAACAACAAATCCTGAAAATTTCAGTTTAATTGGACAAATCGATCTCAAAATATCTTTTCTCAAAGGCAAAAATAACTCGTTTTGAGAAAACGAGCTTTAAAATTATGGCAACAGAAACTGTCAAAATAAAACTTTACAACCTTAGCATTCGAATTCCGTAAAAAACCAAACTTTGATTTTTTCACAATTTTAGGTAGTCCCACCTTAAATAGTGTGATTTTTCCACAAATTTAATATGATATTGCTCTATATGTTCGTCACTTTCTATCTGTCAAGTTCTTTCGAGCTACCCCAAAAGGTAATGTGGACCGATTAATATATAACGTGCGTGATTAGCACGAGTACAGCGTAAATGAGAGTAGATTGGCTTGTGTGAGTGGTGACCTATCATTTTTATTGTTTTTTTTTTTCGAAACAGTGCTTGGCAGAGAACAATAAGGGAAAGTTAAAAAAAAATTATCGGCAACTTTTTTACGGCCGCGTGAGTCACATAAGGTCTTAATAATGCCTTAAAACGCAAAGATCTGGAGCTAAAATGGATATTTTTGAAGTGATACAATAGTTTTGCATAAGAATTAAATTCAAGTCGTGAAAACATGCGGCGACGTTTTTGTCAGTGATTGGTTCTAGTTTGTAATCAATATTCATGACCACTTGTGGAATTTGCGTCAAACTAAACACTTGGTCACAGTGTGAAGACGCCTGGTAATGTTGGATCTGGCCAAGTTCTTCCTTCGAGGACGATAAAACAGGAGAAGATAGAAGTATTAAAACACTAATGGTGAGTGTACGTTTTAATCATTTTGCGCCTTGTCGAATGAAAAAATTCTACCTTGTTCGCTCGCAACTTTCTTTTGCCGAGCTGCACACAGCTTCGTGCATAAACCAGAGTCGTAGTTTTGCAGTAACTGAGATAACACGTTTTAACGTAGGGTTACGAAGTAATTTTTGCGAAAGTTTGCAAGATATTTGCGCTGATCATTTGAAATTTCCTGTTCTTCTCGTTGCGTGTTGCTCGCGGAAAGTTGAAAATCGTTACCACGTGCAGCCGGTTCATACGAGCTTTGGTCGCTAATTGCCCAAGTAGTACAACTCTAATAGTGTATCTTAGAAATAAAAAAAAAAAATAAAAAAGCTTGTTTCTCTTTGTCTTCTTTTTAAGGACAGGAATGGCCAAACGGCGAAAAGATGGAATTGATTGGTATTTCACCCGGCGAACAAGGGAAGATATTGAAATTCACGAGGAGTTAAATGGTTCCACAATGGAAATAACAACGAGATAAGAATTTTAATTTCATAACTCTCGATTAAAATTGTGGCAATATCGTTTAGTTGAAAGAACTAATTCTCGAGGTTTTTTTCTTGTAGAAAGAGTCGTGGTATTTGTTTCCAACGACTGGTATATATTTTCAATAACTAACCTTCAGTCGTAGTTAATCTGCATGAGATCTCGATTCTGGCAGCCACCATTTCAGGAAATACTTTTAAGGGGATAAACAACGTTGAGTTTTTACAGTGGCACTACATTCTATATTTGGCAACACTATCTAATTTTTTGTGATCAAAACACGTATGTTTTATCGAAATCGACGAGATGATGCAACATTGGGCGAAAGTTCGATTAGTTGGATCACACGCCCGAAACATGAAACAGAAAAAGTATGTTTTGGAACAAACGAATTCAAATCATTCTGTAACAAATTTAAATTGTCTTGCTACTACTAAAATTATCTCCCAGTTATTAAAAGTGCCATCTTAACCGGCGACAGATGAACGTTTGTTTAACCACTAAGATATTGTAAAAAGAAAAAAAAAAGAGAAGTATAGCGAGAGTATTGTCTTGATGTGCTACCAAATTCTCAGAATCACTTTTAAGACTAAGTAAGGTAATCGCTAAGGAGAACTCATGTTTTCAGCTTTGAAGTACGAACGATTTCAGGATTGGAAAACTACTGATAGTATAAAACCCGTTTCAATAATTGTCTATGCATGACCTCCAAAAAAGAGAACCTTCGCATGTCACTACTATACAAAAGCCGCTGAGTTAAAATTAGCTTTTGTATTGATTGTTTTTCAAGATTTAGATTTAAAAGGTTGGAAAAACTTGTGTAACAATCAAAACCAAAACTGGACCAGCAACAAGTTTGTGACAAGGTGATAATATTTGCTAATGAATTGGCATTAAACATGAGCCGTGTCTTCTCGCGGCACTTAATTTTTTTGCAAAACATTCTCGTCTTCCAATGTCATTTCTAACATTTGAGGTTCGAAAGAGGAACAGAAGCATTTTCAAAACAGATCAGAATATTTTCGAAAAGTTTTCAACAAGAATTTCGTAGTTTCACGGTGGATTATTCCTACATTGCTTTAACTTTGAGTTCACAAGATATTAAACCGGCCAAAGAAATTTTGGATTATTTCAGGAATGAACATCTTTTTACTACCAGATATTCATTATTTTGTGGTGTCTACACTTTGGTGTTGCACGAAAGAAAGCAAACGGTCGCATCAAAAGGGAATATTTATTTCGGAACTTGAATGGGTCATAAACCATTTTGCGAGAGGACAATGATTGGATTCTGATTGATAAGTGTTCTTTCTCCTGTGCAACTGATCCAAATGTACCATGTATATGATCATCTGACTGAGAAAGAGATGAAATGACAAGCTATAAACAGTTGCAGATCAAACTCAATTGGATATAAAATAAAACTCGGTTAGTTGAAACGTTATTTCGCGGTCACTAAGAAATCCGCTTCGGAATTTAATTTAATTTCGTCGCGTATTTGATTAATCATTTCATGTCGTATCTCCTTCCATGTCTCTATGAACTCTTGCATCGCCTCACACAGAAACCATCGCGAAGTTCGTTAAAATGGAACTTGAAGACTGTTTGGCAAAAAACTAATTCGGAGACGGAAAGAAAGTGTCTTAAAAAATCAAAATTGCATTTTCCTTGCGAGGTGGTGGTGTAGTTTTTGATGAGATTTTCTGTTACATGCTACCTTAGGGATTTTTTTTGCAATCGAAAATTTACGAAGCGTGACCTCTTTAATTTTAGTCACAAAAATGTTGTAAGGGGAAATGCTGTGCAATTTTTGAAAAATTTTCCCGCCAAAAGTCTTAGTTTTTAAACGCAAACTTTGTCCTTCAAACGCTGACATAATTTAACTGATTTGTAATTAATTAGTAATTATTGTAGAACAATAAAATGAAATGAAAACAGCAAGTGGTGGTTTTTATTTTATACATTATTTTAGCATTGTTGACAAATATTAAAGACAATAAATATTACAGAAAAAGACGCCATTTACATAGGCGTCTTCAATATAACTTTTATTGGCTAATAAATGATTCAATGAAATATATTACAAACAATATAAACAAAAGCAAATTAAAAAAAAATTGCGCTTTTAAAAGGGCCTGGTAACTAGTCAAAATATAGGCTATCTCAATTACTATTTTTTGACTATGTAGGGTTGCCAAAGAGAAAAAAAATTCTGCGCTTTTGAACAGAGTCCAGCTAGAAATCAAACATATACTTTTAACTTCTGATAGAGAAAATCCTACATAGTGCAAGATTTCATACGCCAAAAGACTCGTTATATGTTTGACTCTAAACAAGACACCACTTAAAATTGCAGACTTTTTTTTCTAGGAACAATTTTTTTTCTAAAAGACTTGTTTCTTTTCGATTGTTCTCTGGGCCCTTTTAAAAGCGCAACTTTTCATCAATTCAGTGTGTCCTCGAAAACTAGATACTAGACAACTGGAGTAATTTCAACGAGTTTAATAGCGAGACAAATCCAGGCAATGCTAATATTCTACCTTTACTTTAAAGCTACAAACTTGAAATACAATTCACGGCTTCATAGAAGACAAGCAAGATAGAATGTCTGCTTTCGAGTCTTGAGTTTTGTGTAGTGAAATCATTAATATGAGCTCCGCCCTAACAATCATTTGCAAAAAAGAAAAAAAAAAAAACTCGATAGAGATGAGCTGTCTAGTGAATCTACCTTACTCTTAAAACAAGATCCACCGAAGAAACATCCAAACGAAGCTCTTTGCTATCCTTGGCTTCTTTCTTCATGTTAATGTCGCGGCATGTTCACTGAAGATGACAGCCTGAAAAAAGAAAAATTTAACATCCAATTAACAATGGGTATACTGAAAACCAAAAGACCAAAATATACATAGTTTAAACTCGACGAAAGTTTACAAGTTAATTCTCTCATCAGGAATGCGTTTGTCCACAGTTAATAAAGGGGCATGGTTATCGATGAAACCCGACAAAGTTCTTTGTTGTAGGTTTTTGTTGGCTTTTATGGCCTTGACCGTGCAAAAAACACAATACAGCTGTAGTTGTTTACTGCGTACTGAGGGACTAACCAATAGAATTGTGTTTGTTAGCCCCGGCCAAACGATAGCAACATTTGAACGCAACATATCGCAACATTGCTGGGCGCAACATGTTGCGTGCGTTTGGCCACCATGTTGCGACATGTTGCGGTATGTTGCGAGTTGAAAATCGAACTAGTGCGCATGCCCAGGCGCAACATTGTTGCACGAACCTGGTCAAACGACTACAACATCACGCAACATCTACAAA
>JAHPZR010016291.1:0-2500 GCA_019787425.1 Platygyra sinensis | reverse complement strand
GATGGGCTTATAAAGAGAGGGGCTTATATCCAAGGGGGTTTATAACCAGAAGAAATAAAACGGTTCGAAATGAGCTAGAGCTGCACATGTTGATCAAAATAGGATTTTCATTTCCTAGCAGTTGAGCTCTAAAACAGCAAAGTAAAAATTGAAAACAAGGAAAGCTAGAGGTGGGTTTTTCAGGGGGGTTCTTATAACCAGATATGATTTTGGGTTTACAGGAAGACGGGTGGAGGGTGGGGGGATTTGAGTGGCTTATAAACGGCACTTTACAGCAACCCTGAAGGGTTAGGGTATGCAGGTAGCCATATAACAAGGATGTCTTGAAATATCTGAACCGTGAAACAATAACATAACTATTTGTCCAAACTGTTTGCCTCCATTGTGTACAATTATTATTCATAGAATATGCACCATCAAGTGATTAAAACCACCAAAAGGTCTTCAGGGAGGGTAGGAAAGGCAATTGTCTTCACATGCTTTTTTACAGCCGGTTACGGCTGGCACAGGAAATGGGGGCGGCTTTTCGCACAGCCGGTTACAGCCAGCACTGGAGTCAATGGGTTAAGAGAAAATTGTGACTTACCTAAAATGGATACAATGCCTCAATTTGATTCTTTTTCCTCTTGGGTGTCAGCACAGCTTGTAGTGTGTGTTTCTCTCTGTTTTGTACGTACCTAGTAAGAATCAGCAAATGTTTTAACCTTTGTGACCTCCTTCATCTATTGATTTCAAAAACTACAGTTAAAGTGGTACTATGACAAAAATCACATCTTTCCTATCTCAGCCATTTTAAAACATAAACAAGTCGTCTGTACGAAAAGAAAAATGGTGTTCACTATTTTCAAATATCTATGCAAATTAGCCAAGTGATGATGTCATCTACTCAACCAAATTTTGATCAAATATGATGAGGAAAGAAATCTCAGCCAATTTGCATCAGTGAGATTTTGCAGTAAGATTCTACTAAATTTGCACAATACAAGCTTAAAAGAGTTTTCTCAAGCTAAAAATCACTCACAATCAAGTGGGTGGGGACTGGAAAAGTGAGTTGTAATAGGACCAAAATGTTTTATAAAGCCCTACATGTACATGTAGGTGTGTTTCCAGTAGAACTATTACCGGTAAGGCTGGTTTTCACTAACAATGGAGTCGTAGTCGGAGTCGTAATCAGTATCATAGAGCAGTACGATCTAGTGAAAATCAAACCGACTGAGTCGGAAGCAGAACACCGATTCTGCTTATGACTCTGTCGCTTATGATCAAGTGAAAACTGCTTTGTCGGAGTCGCAAACAGAAGTAGAAGTTTTCAGTCATTTACTATCAGCTATTTTGAACTCGGTTATTTTGAAATCCCCGCTATTTCGAACTCATCGCTCTTTCCTTACACCTTAATAAAATTGATCAACTCTGTTATTTTGAACTTGTCAAGAAAAGAGTACAAGAAGAAACTCCCAGGCGACCAACAAAGAGTGAGGTCTGTCAAGCAATTGAGACTCTCTCATGCTACAGTTTATTTGCCGCTGAGGGAGCCGAGATTCTAGGGCAAACAAGCCAGTTGTCATTCACGATCCACATAAGTATTAGAAAAAGAAACAAAAACAACAGAACGTTCAAATATTTTTCAATTGAACAGCATCTGCTGATTTATCTGACATATAATTACTGTATTTATTTAGTGTCTTTCTAAGCTGTACTGTATTTTATTTTTAATTAAAATTGATCCTTTGTTATGAATTTTATGCTTCCCCCGTTATTTCGAAACCCTGCTATATTTCAAACTTCTCCCATTTCCCTTGCAACTTTGAAATAGGGGGGTTCAACTAAGGTTCAACTGCAAGTTCTGGGGGCAAAATTTTACAGCTGAGAACTAGTGTCCTGACGGTGGTCATGCCATCACATCATCGCCGCGGGCATCTAAACCAAAATTAGATTTCCCTGACCAAATTGTGCAATTCTGCTTCTCAGTTAGGGTTTTTTGCCTTGCCGCACATTCATTACAACATGGACATTGACTTTGACGAAATAATTCGCAGATTTGCAAGGCTTCATCCAAGGAGAATGGAACTTGCAAATATATTGACTGACTGACTCAAAAAGTCAGAAAAAAACCCCTAGAAGCTTGTGCCTTTGGCGCTCGTTTTGCAGTAAATCAGTCAACATTTTTCCTAGATCCGCGCCTACATTGGCAAAGAAAATGTTCAAAGCATCACAGGATACTGACACATGCAAACATGTTTTTTCCTAACTGTTTGCATGGGTTAAAGTCCAAAAAACCCCAAATTTTTACATTTGTTGGTATGAATCATGTGATGTGAGCAATTCTTTAACATTAAGGAGGCTCGAAAGGGTTTTTTGTTGCTGCAGTGTTTGTGAAAAGATCGAAGATTACAAAGAAGGATATTTAATGGTGTGGGCAAACTATGTCTCCTTGCAACTCTATTGTTGGGCTATACTTTAACCCTTTCACCACCAGTGGCCACTTATAGATTTTACTCTG
>JAHPZR010016289.1:2500-10000 GCA_019787425.1 Platygyra sinensis | reverse complement strand
ACAGTAGTCTTAGCCATGAAGAGGTGGAGAGACGATCCTGGGGCTTTTCAGTCTATTTTATAATTGAATAGTTCCAAGGTAATTTATGAAAGCAAGCGAGTGCGAGTTCTGAAATCGCAAAATGCTCGGGACACTTAATCAAATGGCCAGCACTCAATTAAACAATGTCTACACTCATAAAGTAAAAAAGACCTGAAAACAAGAGAAAGCAGCTTTTGAAAATATTATCAGGAGTGCTGGTGCACGAATAGCAGCAACAACGCTTCAAGTTTTCGAGTCGCTTTGCTTCGAGGAAACCAGACGCTTTGCGAGTTTCACCGCGGACGAGATTGTGTTATGGTGACCTTTATCCAGTTGTATCTGCAACATCCTACAAGTTATCACAATATCAACAACTAAAACGCTCTACTTTCATATGGAGGGAGCAAATTTAAAACTGTAAAGGTAAACTAAGCTGCCATGACCCAACACGTATGTTTTCAGGAAACGAAAGAAAGCGTGACAATGTCGGCGGCGAAAAGTCATATATGCAAATTGGTTCGAATTCTGTTTTTAAAATAAACCTTCGAAAGGAGTGTAAGCTTGTTACGTTTTAACGAATTGCTTTGAACTTGGGTACTATTAAATGAAGATCATAGACATAAGTACGCGTTAAAGAACTCAAAGTAATCCATCGCCCGTGATAAATATTGCAATTGGGAGATACGTGTAAATTCCCGCTTTCCCGCTTTGTTTATATTACATTGACTGACACGTATGCGGCGATAAAGTGAACCTGCTGTTGATCACAATTTTCAAAGATATTCTCTGTCTACCATAACAACTCTCACGTATTAGTAACATAAAAAGATGCCCTCTGTATCCAAAGAAGTACTCCACTCAAAGCCTGTGGACCATTAATAACTTCGCAATTGTGCGGATGGCTGAGGCGCTTACTTCTTTTAATGCAGTAAAGTTACCGAGGATCAGGGCGAGGATATATTCGAACCTTGTTAATAGACCTTTGATAAACGTGAGAATCCAAATTACAGAACCAGGCTGAAAACAGACGACGACATATCGTGTATAGGCTTCAGGATGTGATATAATAGTTGCCATACTCGTCTTCGAAGTCTCCAATCGAGTACTCAAGATGTTCGAAAAATATAGTAAGCTGTTCTAATCTGTAGCATTCATTTGGCGAAGCTACACTCTTTTGCGCCCTCCAACGTTTATGATGTGAATTAACTGTCAATGTTGGACAGAAATTACAAGGTAGAAAACTAGTAGATATCGACAATATGATGAATAATCTTGAATAAATGAAGTGAAAACAAGAGAGAATCTTTAGCGCTTCCATCGTGAATACAACCAGTGACGTCACAAGATCCTTAAACTCGGTTCCAGAGCCCGGACACAGTTTTGCTCCAAAAAGACGATTTCGGCAGCTAAAAGAAGCACTTTCCGTTAGGATTTGAAAGAAATAAAGTTCACCACCATTTTAAGCACGTTTGAAACTACAAAGTGGGCTCATAAAAGAGAGTACGAAAATTTCGTTTCAGTAGCACTTTAAAGGTGGTGAGCTACAAATTGTACATCAGTTATCTGCTGGCTAAATGAAGTTGAAAGTGTGTTAGCTTGGTTTTCGAAGGAAAGCGTTGAAGTCTGATGGAGTCAGTTTGCCAAGACAATCCACCCTGAACTCAAAGTATTTATCATTTAAAGTTCTTGGGTTGTCATTGTCATTATTCATTTGACTGTATTATTGTTTATAATAATTACTTATTACTTTTTTTATTAAATAATTATTATGGGTAGCCAGGAATAATCCAGTAGGTGTAACATTAACTGCTGCCCCTGAAATTAAATAGATAAAAAAGATGAAGATTTAAATAAAAATAATTTGGAAGATACCAGAAATAGGGCACATCCCTTTAAAGTACACCCGGGCCTAGCAGGACAAGAGTCTTGAGTGAAAGCAAACACACTGCAGATAACTCTGATCAACTCTGTTTTCAACAACCTGAGATATTGAATAGATTATTTACCCGCATTTCAATCCCAGTTGGGTGACTACAATAGTCGCCAAGTGTTACACAGCTTTTAAGATTGTCAGTTTTGGTATCATGGTTAGATTCATTAAACTTGATGTCTTGTTTTGCCTGATCGATCTGGGTCTACGTGTGTAACACACGAGCGACGATAATCAGCAACGAAGTACAGATTCGGCATTCCACTTTATGCATTTCAGGATATCATCTGTTACTGATAACATTTATTCGACTTAGGGCCATTATTATAAAGCAATAGTATTCATCTAGCATTTCAGTGGAACTAGCAATTTCATAACGCTGTAAATAAGCTTATTAGTGAATGGAGCTTCATAGCACTTGTCACGCAGCGATCGTAACCTTGGCGAATATTTCTGGACTCTTAGTCTGAAACAGACTTTAGTTTAGTTCTGGGTCATTTCCATTTGACGTGTGGGCTGTATGTTTTGCTTAAAGCAAATTTAAACAATTAAAGAAAGCAATATTTACTCACCAGAAATCACAAACGATTGAAGTCAAAATCCACAATGGCTGCTTTCAATGAGCTGAGAAGACTCATTGAGCCCGTAATGACCGTAATGGAGGCCGACGAATCCGGCGAATATCTCAAACCAGTTTGGGCTCCACAAATTCTAACATTTTTTAACATTTTTAACCAAATTCACTCCATGTATCAACTAATACAGTATACATCCCATCTGGCGTGGACAACATTCGTAAAATATGGCTGCCTCTTGCACTACACGATGGAGGGAAGGGTAGGTACGCGGGCTCATTTTCGGAGAAAAACTAAATATTTAAATATATATCTACAGATATGTTTTGGTCTCATTTTATTCACTGAATGCCTACATTTATTACTCAAATTCTCTCGCGGTGTTCTGCAATCATCCAGAAAGTGCATTAATTAGGCTTGTCATGTTTGCTATTCGTGGCAAGTTGACTACTTGGTCAGCGGTTGCGCAAATCTAACCAATTTGTTACGTCACTTCCGCTAATTTTGCTAACGACGTCACATCCGTCTACGCAGATTTCTGCTAACGCCGTTTTTCCCCTCTCTGCAAAAACTCATCCATTACTTCGCAATGAATGAGTTAAAATTGCAAATGAATCTGCACACCATAGACAAGAGAGACTAGCAAACCAGCATCAATATCAGAATGGAAAAAAGTTTCATAACTCAACCATTACTGATGAAATAAGGACATTTCATGCTAATGTCTCTAGAGGTCCAGAGTACATTTGTTCTTGTTGTAACCAGTTGTGGTATAAACACAGTGTTACCACTGCTGAAAAAACTAAGACTTTCCAACTCTACTGCAGGAAAATATTTACTATCTAAAGCAAGTGTTGATGGTATTGAGTGGATCTGTCAGTCTTGTTATAACTATTTGAAGAAAAACAAAATACCACCCTGTGCAGTCAAGAATGGAATGTCCTTTCCTGTAAAACCAGACTTTTTTGATTTGAATGAGTTAGAGTGCAGAATGTTGGCACCCAGGTTGGCTTTTCAAAAGCTTCTGCAAGCTCCCAGAGGAAATCAGTTCAAAATAAAAGGAAATGTGGTAAATGTCCCAGCTGATGTTAACAATACTGTCAACATGTTACCTCGGTTGCCGCAAGAAGGTGGGAACAATTAATCAAAGTTCAGTTAAAAAGACGATTAGAATATAAGAGTTCTGCCTTGTCTTTGAATGTTAGACCTAACAAAATTTTGCAGGCAGCAAACTGGCTAGCTACAAATAGCATCCTTTATAGAGAACAAGGAATTTCCTTTAGTACAGACAGGACAACAAGCTATAGTACAAACTTGTCAAAAAAGGAAAGTAAAACTGGTGATGTTTCACAACCTAATGAACAAATAAGTGGTAGTGAAGACATAAATGAATTAACTTGATGATTGGACTGAAGATGATTGCAGAACACCGCGAGAGAATTTGAGTAATAAATGTAGGCATTCAGTGAATAAAATGAGACCAAAACATATCTGTAGATATATATTTAAATATTTAGTTTTTCTCCGAAAATGAGCCCGCGTACCTACCCTTCCCTCCATCTTGTGAAGGCAGCCATATTTTACGAATGTTGTCCACGCCAGATGGGATGTATACTGTATTAGTTGATACATGGAGTGAATTTGGTAAAAAATGTTAAAAAATGTTAGAATTTGTGGAGCCCAAACTGGTTTGAGATATTCGCCGGATTCGTCGGCCTCCATTACGGTCATTACGGGCTCAATGAGTCTTCTCAGCTCATTGAAAGCAGCCATTGTTGATTTTGACTTCAATCGTTTGTGATTTCTGGTGAGTAAATATTGCTTTCTTTAATTGTTTAAATTTGCTTTAAGCAAAACATACAGCCCACACGTCAAATGGAAATGACCCAGAACTAAACTAAAGTCTGTTTCAGACTAAGAGTCCAGAAATATTCGCCAAGGTTACGATCGCTGCGTGACAAGTGCTATGAAGCTCCATTCACTAATAAGCTTATTTACAGCGTTATGAAATTGCTAGTTCCACTGAAATGCTAGATGAATACTATTGCTTTATAATAATGGCCCTAAGTCGAATAAATGTTATCAGTAACAGATGATATCCTGAAATGCATAAAGTGGAATGCCGAATCTGTACTTCGTTGCTGATTATCGCTCGTGTGTTACACACGTAGACCCAGATCGATCAGGCAAAACAAGACATCAAGTTTAATGAATCTAACCATGATACCAAAACTGACAATCTTAAAAGCTGTGTAACACTTGGCGACTATTGTACTCACCCAACTGGGATTGAAATGCGGGTAAATAATCTATTCAATATCTCAGGTTGTTGAAAACAGAGTTGATCAGAGTTATCTGCAGTGTGTTTGCTTTCACTCAAGACTCTTGTCCTGCTAGGCCCGGGTGTACTTTAAAGGGATGTGCCCTATTTCTGGTATCTTCCAAATTATTTTTATTTAAATCTTCATCTTTTTTATCTATTTAATTTCAGGGGCAGCAGTTAATGTTACACCTACTGGATTATTCCTGGCTACCCATAATAATTATTTAATAAAAAAAGTAATAAGTAATTATTATAAACAATAATACAGTCAAATGAATAATGACAATGACAACCCAAGAACTTTAAATGATAAATACTTTGAGTTCAGGGTGGATTGTCTTGGCAAACTGACTCCATCAGACTTCAACGCTTTCCTTCGAAAACCAAGCTAACACACTTTCAACTTCATTTAGCCAGCAGATAACTGATGTACAATTTGTAGCTCACCACCTTTAAAGTGCTACTGAAACGAAATTTTCGTACTCTCTTTTATGAGCCCACTTTGTAGTTTCAAACGTGCTTAAAATGGTGGTGAACTTTATTTCTTTCAAATCCTAAGGAAAGTGCTTCTTTTAGCTGCCGAAATCGTCTTTTTGGAGCAAAACTGTGTCCGGGCTCTGGAACCGAGTTTAAGGATCTTGTGACGTCACTGGTTGTATTCACGATGGAAGCGCTAAAGATTCTCTCTTGTTTTCACTTCATTTATTCAAGATTATTCATCATATTGTCGATATCTACTAGTTTTCTACCTTGTAATTTCTGTCCAACATTGACAGTTAATTCACATCATAAACGTTGGAGGGCGCAAAAGAGTGTAGCTTCGCCAAATGAATGCTACAGATTAGAACAGCTTACTATATTTTTCGAACATCTTGAGTACTCGATTGGAGACTTCGAAGACGAGTATGGCAACTATTATATCACATCCTGAAGCCTATACACGATATGTCGTCGTCTGTTTTCAGCCTGGTTCTGTAATTTGGATTCTCACGTTTATCAAAGGTCTATTAACAAGGTTCGAATATATCCTCGCCCTGATCCTCGGTAACTTTACTGCATTAAAAGAAGTAAGCGCCTCAGCCATCCGCACAATTGCGAAGTTATTAATGGTCCACAGGCTTTGAGTGGAGTACTTCTTTGGATACAGAGGGCATCTTTTTATGTTACTAATACGTGAGAGTTGTTATGGTAGACAGAGAATATCTTTGAAAATTGTGATCAACAGCAGGGTTCACTTTATCGCCGCATACGTGTCAGTCAATGTAATATAAACAAAGCGGGAAAGCGGGAATTTACACGTATCTCCCAATTGCAATATTTATCACGGGCGATGGATTACTTTGAGTTCTTTAACGCGTACTTATGTCTATGATCTTCATTTAATAGTACCCAAGTTCAAAGCAATTCGTTAAAACGTAACAAGCTTACACTCCTTTCGAAGGTTTATTTTAAAAACAGAATTCGAACCAATTTGCATATATGACTTTTCGCCGCCGACATTGTCACGCTTTCTTTCGTTTCCTGAAAACATACGTGTTGGGTCATGGCAGCTTAGTTTACCTTTACAGTTTTAAATTTGCTCCCTCCATATGAAAGTAGAGCGTTTTAGTTGTTGATATTGTGATAACTTGTAGGATGTTGCAGATACAACTGGATAAAGGTCACCATAACACAATCTCGTCCGCGGTGAAACTCGCAAAGCGTCTGGTTTCCTCGAAGCAAAGCGACTCGAAAACTTGAAGCGTTGTTGCTGCTATTCGTGCACCAGCACTCCTGATAATATTTTCAAAAGCTGCTTTCTCTTGTTTTCAGGTCTTTTTTACTTTATGAGTGTAGACATTGTTTAATTGAGTGCTGGCCATTTGATTAAGTGTCCCGAGCATTTTGCGATTTCAGAACTCGCACTCGCTTGCTTTCATAAATTACCTTGGAACTATTCAATTATAAAATAGACTGAAAAGCCCCAGGATCGTCTCTCCACCTCTTCATGGCTAAGACTACTGTTAGTATCTAATTTAAAGCTCTGAGATGTCCTTAAGATGTTTTTTTGGGGGCTTCGAACAGTATTCTCTTCTCCCATAATCACTCTAAATTTTCAGCGTGGCACAAGACTAATACAACCAGTGACGTCACTAGGCTGTTTTGGCCGCGCCAAGATGGCCGCCAATTTTGGGCTTAACCAGCCAACTTCGAAAGGCTGAAAAAGCAGTTTTCGCTCACCGTATGCGAAAAAAAAGTCTGCAGTGTTTCCAAGTAAGGTTGAAACTTTATTACTACGCAAAAATCTCACATATGAAAATTTTGTTTCAGTGGCACTTTAATTTCATCTAGACCTGTATTTTTTGTAATATGGTACATGTTTAAAACAGTTACACAAGCTTTCTCAAGGTGTACTGATAAATGTTGCACTAATCACTTACATTTTTGGAATAAAATATCATACATAAACTGTAACAAGCAAACAGTGAATGAGGCTTTCACTTCATTTAGATGACACAACATTTACTAAAAAATGAACACAAATGCTTGACAACAAAACATAACGAATGATGCTATATTGTCCTAATCTATTGCACAGCAAATGATTCATTTACCCAATCAGTCAATTGTTAGCCTGCTGATAGCTAAGATACATGTCAGGAAGAAGCTTG
>JAHPZR010016288.1:52500-87500 GCA_019787425.1 Platygyra sinensis | reverse complement strand
AATCTGTATAGGAAATAGCACGGTTTCTAGGGGTATTTGGGATAAATACCGCGAGTGATATTTCAAAATTCACCAAAATATCAGGAGCCGCCGCGGCGAGTGATATTTGGGGAGTTTTGAAATATCACGAGCCGGTATTTATCCCAAATACCCCAAAGAAACCGTGCTATTTTTTGTTTATACTACAAGGCAAAGAAATTTCGCACTTTACGTAACACACATTTTTATTTCGTCACGCGCAATTGATTGGGTTTACAACAACATGTGATTAAACATGTGATCACTCAAACATCACATAACTTTGGATAAAACTGTACTTGAATGTCTGGAAGTCTCTGTTCTAAGGGTGGAAGTTTTTAACAGGTTTTAAACAATCAAAGTTTAACAATCATCTGCAATGGGTTTTGCCTGTGGAACATTGCACGTCGACTCGGGAAACTTTTGGCTGAGCTGGTAGTTGATGGTTACTTGACAGCCGTGGAAATTGTTGATTGTCATCAACTGCTCTTCGTTCATCATCAGCGTGTTTTCCACAGCAGAGGAAAGGCCAACATTTTGAAGAGGACGGCGTTGGTTGGACATGCTTGCTTGACCAGCTGAGCTTATGATTGATGAAATAAGCCGTTGTTCATTCTCATCGCCTTCTTCATAGTCGGCTTAAGAGCGCTTGTTTGTATGGCCAGTGACGCCAATAATTGCGGAGCGAGGTTGGTTGGCAGCTTTAAGTTTCTTCACTAGCATTTTGCGTGCACTGTGGTTTGTGAGCCTTTTATCTTCAATCTCGGCCTGAGCAGCCATAGGTTTCATGAAGGAATTAATGCTGTGGATCCCCATTCTCTGTCGCTTATACCACACTTGAGACTTCGGGCGCTCTATGACTGCGAGGTAAAATGGCGCATTGCTTTTCATTTCTTCGGGTGGGTGTGACAGGAACATCTTCAAAAGCTTGACTGGACATCTTGGCCCACCAGTTGCAAACATTTTTGGCTGAACAGCTCTTCGTTTTTTGCGAAGGCCGCCCTGACGCGTTTTTGTGGGGTTTTCTTCGTATATGATGTACCAGACGCCATTGTCGTCTTTGCTGAATGAAACATCTTCCACATACATGTCGTGGTGCTCCTGGCAGCCTCGTAATCCGAAATGCTGCGTCAAAACAAACCACATTGTGGCTATTAGGGACTTCGGAGACTGGCTGCCAAGGAGCCCTTTGGACCACAACAGCTCTTCATCTTCATTCGGGTTAGTGCCTTTGATGCACAGGGACGTTTGCCATAGCCCTGTTCACGGAGGAAGCGAGCTTTCCCTTTGAGTACTTTGCAACTGTTGACAAACTCTCTGTCCTTGGCAATGGAAATGTTGCTGCCTACTTCCTTTAAATGACGGTCAAGGGAAGCTATCATTACCTGCAAACTGTCTGGCTCGTAGTCTGAACCATCCTTCTTTCTCACCTCGGCAAAAAACCTTTGAAGCTTCTCGTCAAGTTCCTTGGCCTCATGGCTTACAATATCCAGACTGTATCCTGTATGTCGTCCAAACAGTAAGCCAGGTCTTAGTGCTTTTCTTTGTGTTCGAATTTGTGGCATTTTCCTTAAACTGTTGCAGTTCTTTCGCGTCACAATCGGGAAACCTGTCCGCCATTGTTTTAAAATAAGAAACAATCATTTCTCAGTTACCATGGAAACTGGCGTAATTTTTACGTGTAAGTATTTCAAATTTGGCTTAAATACCACTTGTCTAAGCCAATCACATTTTAGAAATTTCTTAGCCTGTAGTATTAGTCATTGAATTGGAGCTGCAAAACGTAGGTAAAGAGATATCCACCGAAAACTGTTTATGGAACAGTATTTAGTATCAGATGCTATGTGTAAGTGAAGAATGATCATCGCAGTTAATTTTCCAATTTAAGCAATTGGAAAGAAGAAGCCTGAAAAAAAAAAAATCAGGGCTTCAATGGGATTCGAACCCGTGACCTCCGCGATACCAGTGCGATGCTCTACCAACTGAGCTATAAAGCCACACATTGGGAGCGAGGTCAATTTATTGAGTTCATATCACCCGTAAATTGGAAAATTAACTGCGATGATCATTCTTCACTTGCATCTACAACCGCAGTTCAAATATGAATTATTTCATATACTTCACATCATTTCATTCCTTACGGGTGATATGAACTCAATAAATTGACCTCGCTCCCAATGTGTGGCTTCATAGCTCAGTTGGTAGAGCATCACACCGGTATCGCGGAGGTCACGGGTTCGAATCCCGTTGAAGCCCTGATTTTTTTCAGGCTTCTTCTTTCCAATTGCTTAAATTGGAAAATTAACTGCGATGATCATTCTTCACTTGCATCTACAACCGCAGTTCAAATATGAATTATTTCATATACTTCACATCAGACGCTATGTGTATTTAAAACAGTTTTAATTTCCAATTTCATGAGTTATTTTATTAAAATGCAAGTTCCCAAGGATGCTAATTTTTTTAAATTCTGTTCTTATGCTTAATTTCTTTTGTTTTGATGCGTGAATCTTGATATCCAATGAGGAATCAGATGAAAGCAACGTGTGATTTGGATACGATATCTAAAACACGCGAGGTTTTCATCTACGTTTTCATTGGGTATCAAAACTCATGCACAGGACGAATTTAGCCATTTTTTATTGGCTTTCAAACTTATGAATTATTAACGAGTTTGAGAAAGGTATATCTTTAATTTGCTGCCATTTCCTCTGCCCCCTACTCAGCCCTAAAACAAAATAAGGTACTTACCTAATTGTGGTGTATGTTGAAGTGATATTTACTGCTTTTTTATTTCTTGATATTCATTCCTTGATATTTCAACACAGGAAAGGGTTTACGAAAGAAAATGACAGTTATAAATGGCATGCTTCCTCAAGAAATAGTCAGGATCTAAAATAATTCTTTCTACCTGAAACATTTATTCTTATGTCATCCATCTGGAAATTTTGTTATAGTAGAGTAACATTTAATTTTGAATCTTTATGAGGAATAGGTATTCGAATTTGGGGACATCAAAAACACAGGGAATTCAAAGCATTCTTTGTTTCTGCAAATAAATGTTTTGACTGTTTCTCTATGTGATTCAAAAAGTTGTTTGATACATTAAGATGTATATTTGGCATGGAAAGTTTCATATTCAGCTAAATTAAATATGAAATGATCTCGTATGATACACAGTGAAAATTGTAAACAAAGATTCAAACAGCTTTCATGGAATAGATTCCAGGGTACTTGCTGATTGTACACAATGTGACACATTGCTATAAATTAAACATGATCTATCTGTGTATGGTAGTCAGTAGTACACCAGGCCGGTAAATCAACTGAGTGTATCCTTTGTCTGTTATAAGATATTTTGTTAGAGCCTTTTGTTCTGTATTTTTCTGTATTAGATCCCTTGAATATATTTGAAATTCCCAAGCAGTAGAGTTAAAATTGTAAGTTCCGTTAATACCGAGTTGTGACTTCAGATCATTTAGAGCATCAATTGACTTTCAAATTGTAACTTTAGATTTTGAGCGATAGATACCAATGACATATTTGGAATTGGTTGAGTTAAAACTTACTATTCAGTTTGTACATTCATTTGCTTCACATTAGAATTACCCTGGCCAGTCGAGGATTCCCATAATGCCTTTGTTCCCAACGATACGAGAGACTTTTTATCAGCATTCATGAACAAACGACATCCATAACACCGAAAATATAAATTGCCAACTGAACAGAAAGAAGTCAAGTCCGTAAAAAAAACACCCAACAATGACACGAAATGACAAACGATTAGAAAACCATGTGCTTTGTCATGCGACTATTTTCGGAATCGAGCAGTTTCCGAGCGAGAAAATCTATATTACTAGTACTTAAAACTGCTCTTATAGCATGTTTTTAAGGAAAAAACAACGATACCTTGGCTTCCAGATGACAGTGCATTCACTTCATCCCTCCTCCGGACTGCTGTCAATAGATATCATAGCTTTTAAGATTTCCATTCACGTGGCTTTTACCCGGGCTTTTAGGATTGCAATGTCGATTTGTAGCAGCTAGTGTTCCTAAGCGTAACAACTTCGCGATTTTCAACCCACGAAGGAATTCCTGTATACAGATCGAACGAAAAACCACCTTCGACTGACTCTTTGACCTCCGTGACGAGTTCCGCCATCTTGTTGCACAAAAATTTACCCCTCTCTAGCACCCCGATAAACAAGCCAAACATACGCTAAGAAGTGTTTAGGGCAAAAATAATACTTAGCGGAGGAGGTAGGTGAAAAAATGTTTAATTCAACTTTAATGAATAAATTAATCAGAAACGAGTGAGTGAGTGAGCGAGTGCCATTGGAGTGCCCACAAAACTCATGGATGTTACGTCACATCCATGAGCAAAAGTGAAAAATAATAATTTTCGCTTAATGGTGAATGTAAATTATTTTAACGATTCTAGCTTATTGTTATTGTGATAGAAATCTCCCAAGGGCCTGAATATTTGTCTGCATCTTATCGTTGCTGTTTCTACTATTTACTGGGTGCTTCTTACTACGGTCTTTAAAATAGTCTTTCAGGACTCTCATTGCATACCTGGTAGCCTTCCTGACAGCTTAACCAAACTGTTTGAGCTCTACGATGATGTTGAGACGTTTGTTATGTTCATTGGATACCCGAGAAGTTCACACAGTCTAGTAGGATCAGTTTTAGATGCATATCCAGAAATCATCATTCCTAATGAATACCACATTATACAGCACTGGAACATCTACCAAGACCACGCCATAAGAAACTCCGGCATGGAAAAGTACCTTCTCTTTTATAATCTACACTCACTTTCCACGTGGCAAGGGAGCTTCGCGGTTTGAGCTAGAACACCTGTTATTATTGACGATAGAATCTATTCTTATCACGTTCCCGGGGCGTGGCAAGGAACTTTCAATGGTAAAATCAAGGTAATTCTGATCGATGGTCGGTTACTTCATATAGTCCAATGTCGTTAACTTCCTCTTTCAAAGTAGACTTAGATCTGAAGCATCTTGTGCAGGTTTTATACCTTGGATATTCGCAAGGACAGACTAGGAGGAAACAGGGAATAATAACACTCCTTTTTCGGTCTCAATCGTCCACACAGTTCAAACCACTTGCACTTTGCTATTTTTGCTAATGTAAAATATTTCGCATAGCTTCTTTTGGAAATTTTTTTATTAGTCAAAGTTGAACTTTAGGCCCTGTGTAAAGGTAATCCACTTTTGCCTTACATTAAGCACAAATAACTGTCTCATATAACTGTATTATAATGCCAGTGTCTTCAAGAAAAGTTCATAAAAATACTTTTAAGTGGAAAATAAAACAAGCACTTTTTAAAATTCTAGTTTCACAAGACTGTTACATTGATCTTCCAGAAATCATTCAAAAAGTAAAGCTGGATTAATTTTTCTGATTGATTAGCTTTGCTAACTGCAGGCATGTAATAATTATACTCTTATCCAGTAACTGAAACGCAACAAAATTTATCTATATATGCATGTATGAACTTAAAAGAAAACGACAACACCTTTTAGTTTATAATACATGTTTCGACAGAAACTTCTGTCATCTTCATTTAGTTAATGTACAAAGCGCTAGAAGTTGAATTTACAAGTAGGAAAAATGCTAATTATGCTAGTAACAACAGAACGTACATAAAACTGAAATGTGACGATGTGTATGTATGCAAATATTGAGATGTGAGTGTTTTAGAAAGATCCGTTTGAATATATGTCCACACCATTTCACAAAAAATGAAGTGTTCACAAATTTGCTCCATAGAGAAAGTTTTGGAAACTCGTCAAAAATTTTTTTTGATAGTGAAGACCTGGGAACAAGAATTGAGATTGCCACAGACAAGTTTAAATGCAAGGGTTTTATAACATGACATGAAAAGTATTGTAGGTTTACCAGCATATAGCATACGCAATTCATACCATTTGTCATTGTGTCTTCTACGATAAACTAGTTGTGTATAACTGTAAAGATCAGTCAAGTCCTCTATCTCTGCCACTAAAAAGTGTATTAAATGATTTCTAACAATCAGGGATCCTTCAATTTACAGGTCATTGGAGACAAGAGAGGAGGAGGAACAACCATGGAACTAACAGAGAAACCTGAGAAGTTCTCGATTCTTGAGGATCTTAACGAAACTCTAGGAATTCCAATAAAATTTCTTCACGTCATTAGAAATCCTTTCGACATAATATCGACCTGGGTTCTGAGGCTCTTTAACGTAAGACTTCAAGTAAACGACGGAAAAACAAAGGTACTGAGCAACTTATTGACAGTTTAGTAAGAAAAACAAAAAAGGTACAAGAAGGTACAAATAGGTGTAAAGGTAAAAAAGGTAAAGTCTACATACGGGCCAAGTGGCCCATTAGGCCGGAGCTTATCCCGGTTTCTGTAGCATGAAGCGACTGGGAGTATTTCTACTCCCCCCTGGATGGGATGCTAGTCCATTGCAGGGTTACCCCCAGCATTAAATTCGCCGGTACCCATTTATACACCTGGGTGGAGAGAGGCACCATGAGAGTTAAGTGTCTTGCCCAAGAACACAACACAATGTCCCTGACCAGAGCTCGAACCCGGAGCGCTCCCTCCGCAGTCAAGCGCGCTAACCATGAGGCCACTGCGCCTCCCACACAAATAGGTGTAAACAGAATTGAATAATTCAAAATATGGCCAAAGATCAGGCAAGGTGGTCTCACTTTCACCTAATCTAAATGCTCCGAAGCTTTTCGAAGAACTCCGAGGACTAACAAATATTTATACCTAATTGTACCTTTTTTTGATACGCTTCAGCGGCATATCGGGCGAGTTTGGTCTAGCCATGGTTGCGTCTCGCCAAAATACCCAATGGCCAGACAAAACGAGCCTGATACATGTATGCCAATGAAGCGTACCAAAAAAGTATGATTACGTATTAACTGCACCCAAATTCAGCCCAAAATTTAGCTTCACGGTAATAAAATCCGCCAGGCGTTACACAGAGTGGCCCACAAGGAGAATAATACGAGGCAAACGGGGCAAAAAGTGATGAATGCAAAATAATTTTGCTGCTAGTGTTATGTAGCGAGCAAAGTAACAAATCGTGGTAGCAAAATATGTGTAAATCCTTTCTCTACACAACTGTTACTGGCATTTGAAATCGAGCGAAAATTACAGTATATCATGACGAAACGAGTTTAGTTTTGGCAGGAATGTTTTTTGGGCCTTTTTTGACCACAAAACACCAGCCAAATCTTAAATTACGAGTTGTTTGTTTATTGGCAAAACCACTTTGCAGTTTATCGTACGCTAACATTACTTTGCTTGAAAGTGACCATGATATCGTTGGATATCAAGTCAGTGACTTGATATCGTGGGATATCAGGACAGTAGAGTTGGCTTCTGATTGGCTAATTGCGAATCTGAGCACAGTAACGTGAAAAATCAGTCGATAGTCTGACAATTCCCTAAAAGTTTCCCAAGGATCGTGTGTAAATGAGATAGTTTACTTATGACGGTGTATCTCTTTGTTTTTATCAATTTTCAGATAGACAAACCCGCAGCTTTAAACGATGCCATAAAGTCCTTCTTTGAGCTTACCGACCCCAACGAAAAAATAAAAAAAGCTTTATGGCGATCACGCAGTCTTGGACGTTTTAAGCCATGAACTGATATCAAAACCGGAAGAAACCATGAAGGCAATATGTTTATTTTTAGGAGTCAGATGTAAAGAGGATTACCTTTATCAAGCAGAAAACATCCTTTTCGGCAAACCATCGATAACAAGAACAACAGTGGTGTGGACTGAGGAACAGAAACAAAGGGTTTACAATAAAATGAATAAAAATACTCTTTTCTGCAATCATTCACTTTTGATGAAATTTACTGATTACATCATTCACAGATATCGCAAACCGGTAACATTTCTACGCAGTTTACTGTTCTATGGCCGAGGATTCCATGAACAAGAATTATTGAAAATTATTTACAAATCACTGCTGTGGTTATAATAATGATTTACTTACAGGTTAACACATTCAGTGAGTGAATTATCGGGATTTACCTGCAAGAGTTCACTAACAATGATGTGAAGTATAATATGAAATAATTCATATTTGAACTGCGGTTGTGGATCAAAGTGAAGAATGATCATCCCAGTAAATTTTCCAATTTAAGCAATTGGAAAGAAGAAGCCTGAAAAATCCCGTTGAAGCCCTGATTTTTTCAGGCTCTCTTTCCAATTGCTTAAATTGGAAAATTTACTGCGATGATCATTCTCCACTTTGATTCACTAACAATAAATGAGAAATTTCAATACCGCACGATGCCGATTGAAAATTTCGAGTTCATTGTTAGTGAATGAATGCAGGTTAATCAAGATAATTTACGAGCAATGAGTGAGTTAACATTTTTATTATTCAAATTGAATACACTGCAGACAAAAATTGTCAAAGTTTGAGTCAGCTGAAGCCGTGGTGTAATGACAGTGGTGTATTGAATTTACACCACAGCTATTACACCATAACAATGATGTCAACGAGGTTGTTTCGTCCCAACCCAGTGTCACGTTGCACAAATCAACCAATCAGAAAATCGGAATACATACAGTGCATGAAATTTGAACAATAAATTCTTTTAAACCACGGCCACGGCCACAATAACTTACATGGTTCTTAAGTTGCGCTTTATTCATTTATTTTGTTTTCACAAAATAAATACGCTGAGCGTTGTTTCCTTCATTAAGAATTCTTTTTGTTCTTAATAGCCTCTTTATTTGACTGAAGATCAATGTTATCTCAATACGCATTGGGCCGTGGGGTAATGGTGACAACGTATTCTATAAAAGATGATTGCTGTCGTACTGAGTGAACCTGAAGCGAACAAAGGCAGCTCTCTAATCTGGAGAAGGTCACATTACAAGGGCCTTGATATCCAAGGAATTGTGGTAGCTAGGTAAGATCAAAGGTGCAAGGAATTGTGGCTATGCGTTGTTTTCCCCTTGTTCTCTCATGTTGAAGAATGTTCGGAGGTGAGGTTTTCATAGCTGTGTAAATTGCTGTTTTCACACTTATTGCTTTTGTTATCCTTTACAGCTGTGTAGTAAGTGAGCTTGGACAACAGAAGCATCAGTCTAACAGAAACAAAATAATTAGGTCGAAGGCGCCCGCCATGATCGAGAACCAACTCAGTTTTCAAAACTTTATCGTTTACTTATTGAAGACATTAAAGCTCTCAAAACCAGGTACATAAAAGTAAACCAGTTTTAATCACTCCTGAAAAAGGTTTGAGGCCGTATTGTGCTAATAATGATGTTTCATTGTGTTAATGTAAAATTTTGATTTATTTCCAGGCATCTGTTTCAACAGATCCATCTTATTTCTTTATTCTCAGTCGAGGAAAGAAAGGTGTAAATCACTTACTTAGTGGCTTTCGACACACGTCTCTGAAATGAAAGAAAAATTCGTGTCCCTAGCAGGATTCGAACCCGCGTCTCCCCGCAATACTAGTTGGGCGTGATATTCACTACACCATCAGGTCACCACATTGAATATGTGGCAACTTTATTCATGTGACTAGATCGAACGAGGCCAATCCAAGGGACATTTTTCGTACGAGATATTTGTGTGTACCATGGCTCTTCCCCGACAAATCAGGGTAGTAAACAGAACATTTTGAGCCACAAAAGCCTTAGAAACAAGGAGACAAGAGACACATGTGTCAAAAGCCACACGTCTTCCAACAACAATTCTTGTACTTCCAAACTTCCACTCCTGTATTTATAACTCAATACAAACAAGGCACATGTTTTCAGTTTCTTAATTAGAAAAAGAGACCTAATAAAATATGTGTGCTGATTGATTACTTTCCAATCGCTAATAAATCCTACACTAGAAAATTACAAATTAGGTTCGATTCTCAAGCCGTAGTTCAAAATAGGGAACACCAAACCTAGCACGAAATACAATACGGCTCAGCCAGCCAGTCATCACACCCTTAACACCAGTGTAGGCAATTGGTTTACTGCCAAGGGTAGAACTCTTATCTTGAGGCCATGATGCAAGTTAAGGAGGTCTTTTCAGCATCTAACATAAAATACACACGTCTATCGGAGTACCGATAGATGTGCCCCTGAACCAGTGGACTATTTATTTACAAAATAAATGTTCTTGTCATCAATGACAATTACAACACGAGTAAAGAACAATAACTTTACTCTTTACAATTACTTTTGAATATATGTACAAAGAGCGGCAAAGAGCAAAGAGCGGCAAAGAGCTCTTATTTATAAAAATGTAATGTCTTATCGCACAGAGTAAGACTATATTGCTGACATCATGGGGGTTTGAATTGCCGCGTTAAAGAGTTCAACCTATAATTAAAACAGCAGGGAGGTTAGCCAGAGATATATTTCTATAAACAATTTGATGTACTGCTGGTAAACTTCTAAACTTCTGAAAGTCAATTATCATCTCAGTGATACAAAACATGGAACGACGATCACGACCCTGAGGTTAACGCCAAAAGATATTACTCACAAATATTGCAATTATCTCAATAAGTTAGGTGGGTTTTTAGGCTTCAGAGCTTACTCCAGCTAAATGTGTACAAAAAGAGAATTTAAAACAAAATTGCAAAAAAAAACATGCTTTCGTCGTCCATGTTCGTTGCTGTCGTGCTTTGTTTACGCTCCCTAAAAATTGAATGGAGCTGATTTCTCCCCTTTAGAATACGAGTGGTCAAATTATCACTTTTGCTTTGGAGATTCTTAGATCCCTTTCCCTTATTATGCTGGATGGTATGAGAGCATTTAAAGCTTTTAATTCAAGAATGATTTTTGGTGAATTAGACAGACAACACTTTTGTACATGAAACGACAATGGTACAGTTGTCATCAAAGCATCTACAGGAAAGGGTACGTTTCATTTCTCAACTTCACTTTGAAATTTTTAAATAAATAAATGGGTAAGATAAAAAGTATTTTTATTTTGACGGGAAAAAAGTCTTGCTGGTACAAAAATATAATTCAGCCTGCCATTGGCAATTCTGGCAATTCGCTATCTTGGGTGATGAGAATTTACTAAAAAATCAAAATGTAAGAACTTTCATATCTTACCTCTCTCGGAGAATAGAGACCTTAAGCAAACACTGGAGGCGGCGAGGTGGACGTCAACCGGAAGTAAAATTTCCCGCTCTCGAGCTAATTACCATAATCACGTTTAGTTTTGCCCACGTGCTCCTACAGTGGCGGCGGCGAGAAAGGTAGGTTTTGCCGCCTTGAGAGACGGTCACTTTATATTCCGATTTGTAGCACGTAAAATACACAGAAACTCCTCTATATAGTCAAAAAATGTTTTTTGACGCTCATATTTGTATTTTATTTGCAAATATTTGATATTTGTTTTGTTCAACAGTGAAAATCACACATCACATTGAAGGGTTGAGTGAAGAAGAAAGATGGCAAACGAAGCCCGCAGCGAAGGAGAGAAAAACAAACGAAATGGGTGAGTTTTCTTGGATTCACACTGTTCCGAGCAATGTTTATGTCTTGTAGACTTTAAAGCTTTAGATTGCAAGCACTTGATTGTACCAAATGCTGTTTTGTTCTTCCGATTTGTCTCTAAGACTTTAGAATATTCCCGAAAGCTGAATCGATAGATGGAGACTGTTTTAATAAGGTTTTGTTTTCTCTTTTAGCTCGATCATGGAATGGACAGAAACTCACGATTTGATCTTAGTGAAAGAAGTCAGAGCTTCAGAACCATGGATGTTCAAAACAAGGACTGTAGATCTAGGAAAAGTATGGAATGCTATCACGGATCGTCTGAATGATGAAACCTCTGTGAAATTTCAGGTGAAGAAGAAAAATGTACAGGAACATTTCAAAATACTACTGGACAAATTCAAGGCGAAGCGAAAACATCAGGCGAAACTGAGTGGAGTTGACATCGAAGATAGCGAGATGGATATCCTGATGGAAGAGGCAGAGAGCAGAGGCCAGTGGCCTTGGTTGCAGTAGCTGTGACCTTCCAGACGCGAAGCCAGGTGTAGACTAAGGAGCTTGAAACATTCGGACGCACATTGAATGAAAACCAAATTAAAGTAAATCAATCGGTAGCATTTATTAATAAGAAAGAGGCGATGAATCAATAATAGGAATTAGGATGATAACGATGTACTTGTGATGCGACGTCAGTTGTGCTTGTGATTGAGGTTATGTGTGGTTCGAACTGAAAGCAAACGATACAAAAAGGCTTATGTAAACTAATACTAGCTAAGATACAAAACATAAATCAAGGATACTGATGGAACACAGATCTTGTACATATGATAATCACGACTAAAGGAAAAATAGAAAACAAAGCTTACTTTGATCTTGCTCCTACGAGGGTAGCGATAAACGAAAATGATAGATAGCTTGGAACGATAGCGATAGAGAAAACAACGAGAACGTAGATAGCGCGACTCAAAACTCATGGGCAAACGTGGTGTTTGATTACATAGATTCCAAAGGTTACATAACGAGACTTAATACGAAGCAATCACAGCATAAGTAATAAAACTTAAAAATAAACAAATCCTTGGTGAGTAATAGCTACGTAAACACACCAAAAATAGAGCTTGTAATGAAAGTAACATTCTGGCCCCTTTAAAGGCGGTAACATCAGGCAAGCGTCTTTAACTAAAACACTATAATAAAGTCTTCATAATAACAAAGAGAAAACAGAGTTCAGTTCAGTTCAGTTACTGATCAGCAGCCTCCAATAGGACAACTTTGTCTATCGGTCGGGTGAGAACGGATGTTCTCGTTTTCACTTTTAGACTCCGTACTAAGCCATCATCTCGGCTCTGATGAACCTCCAGCACTCTACCAAGTGGCCACGAACTACGGGGGGTAGATTCATCAAGGACCAGAACCACATTGTTGACAGCGAAGTTTCTACTTGTTTTGTTCCACTTCTGTCTCTCTTGTAGGGCTGGCAGGTATTCACGCATCCAGCGACGCCAGAACACGTCAGCCAGATACTGTACATGACGCCATCTGCAGCGAGAAAAACTGTTGTCCTTGACAAATACTCCTGGTGGCAATGCAGGACCTGACCGTAGGAGTAGCTGGTGATTTGGTGTTAGAGCCTCTGGATCCCTAGGATCATCTGAAACCTTGGTCAATGGACGTCCATTAATGATGGACTCCACTTCACATAGCAGGGTAAGCAGTCCTTCGTCGTCCAGCGGTTGATCTTGCAGAAGTACTTTCATCACCTTACGGGTTGTCCGGATACACCTTTCCCAGACGCCACCGTGATGCGAACCAGCTGGGGGGTTAAAGACCCACTCGATGTTCTTGGCTAGCAGGAACTCATAAATCTTCTCTTGATTCCAACCTTGGATGGCTTCTCGCAATTCTTTCTCACCTCTGACAAAATTGCTGCCATTGTCAGATCGTATGCGTTGAGATTGGCCTCTTCTCGCGATAAAACGCCTTAAAGCATGGATGAAAGAATTGGTGTTTAGCGTATGGGCAACTTCGATGTCAATTGCATGAACTGCTAGACAGGTGAATAGGACATCATATCTCTTTACTGTACTTCTACCACGTCGCACCAGCAGGGGGGCCAAAACAATCAACTCCAACATGGCTGAAAGGAGGTTCCGAGGGGCAAACTCTGTCCTCGGGCAAATTAGCCATCTTCTGTCGTCCCACGGATGCCTGTGTCCTCTTGCAGTGGAAGCATCCGTTCAGAACTTGGCGTAAGGAGACTCTTGCTTGGACAATCCAATATCTCTCTCTTATCATTGACAGCGTATGTTCAAGACCAGAGTGACCACAGCGTAGATGATAATGAGGAATGATGAGGTCGGAGACATGATGCTGCTTTGGTAGTATGGCTGGATGTTTAGCATCTTCACTGATTGGTGAGCATTGTAGGCGACCTCCTACACATATGACACCTCGCAAAAGTACTGGGTCCAATTGACATATGTGGCTTGACTTCTTCATGCTCTTTACTTTCGAGGAGTTTGCAGTCTCCGCTACAGTGCCCTGTAAAGACAGCAACTCATCGTGGAAGCAGCGACCTTGGACGACCTTGATGATTTCTCTCTCGGCTTCCTCTAGCTCGTGGACCTTCAAGAGATTAATCTTCTGATCATGATGGGACTGTCTCAGGTCTTCTTTCTTTCTTCTGGTGACAGCAATTCGGAGCCGATTTCTGTAGCGAAGTATCCACGCCACAAACCTCTTTAATGAGTACCAAGACGAAAATCGCTTGAAAACTTCTACAACATCGTAATCTGGAGGACAGCTCCTGGTTGCAAATGTGGCGGCGACTTCTTCTAAAGGTTTCTGTTCGATCTCTTCTTCGATTGCAGCGGGCATCTGGGGCCACTTTCCTTTGGACAGCCAAAGGAATTCTGGACCCTTTGTCCAGCGATTACTTGTGATGATAGCCTCAGCTGATAGGCCCCTTGAGGCGTCGTCAGCGGGGTTCGTCTTGAATTTTGAAGGAATTGAAAACCTTGTATCATATTTGCAAATTTCCTGCTTACAAATAGGGGTTGTTCCTTTTGAAATAAAAGGTGTCGTTGTTAGAGGTAATGAACCTGATTTGCAAAATGTTCACGAGAGTCCAAAAATTAAACATTTGCCTTTCAGTAATAAAAGAAACCAAACGCGGCCTATAAAAAGGAAGTGGAAGTGTTTAACTGAAACACCAGAAGAAAAAGAAAAACAATTGATTGCTAAACGTGAATATGAGAAAAGGAGAAGAGCAAATGAAAGTGAGGAATCAAAGGAAAAGAGGCTGCAGCAGCAGCGTCAGTACAGGGAAAAGAAACGTGGCAATGAATCTTCTGAATCAAGAAAAAAAAGGCTTGTAACTCAATCTCAGTATGAAAGACAAAAAATTGCAAATGAATCAGTAGAATGTAGAGAAGAGAGACTGTTAAACCAGCGTCAATATCAGAAAGAAATCAAAGGGCTCTTATGAGCCAACTCATTCATGCTCTTAGCCATGAAATGACTTAAGAGGGAATGTCCACTAGGACCGAGCCCTATCAAAAATATGTGGCACATGATGAAAAATCAAAATTTTTCATATTCTTCCCAGAGATAGCCTATGGTAAGCCTAGAAACGTGGTGTGATTTTTTTCTTGAAATATTTTTTTAAACCCGCTAAAAAATCAAAAATCCGTTGTGGTCCCACGTCTGGTCAAAAACACTCAAAATTCAGTGACTAATACCTTATCATGAACTTCGCTCTGTTTAATCCCCATCAAAATAATACTCCAGTTTGAGGCTGGAAATTTATTTTTGAGGAGTTTACAAGTCGTTTGAGGCCAATTATACCTCTGTGGGTTAATTTTCAAGGTCACGAAGAGCCGCTTAAAATCACCAAAATTCACTTCCTAAAAATTCTTAATTATACACACTTTTTCAATCGGCAAATTCGCTACCCGGTAAAACACCGAAATACCTAAGATTTTGACGTTTCGAAAGCCGAAATGTCAGTGTAAAACCTGGTATAAAAATTATTTTCGGGCTTTACATCAGCGCTGAGTACTAACGCTGTCAAAATCGTGATAATCACAACACTAACCTGCTAGAAACGAAAACAATAGGCAAGCGTCTGGGATTCGATAATCAAAAGGAACCTGAAAATGTCTTCTTGTATTTGATTTCCTCGGTATTTGGACTTAAACTATGGCAGAAAAGTCATGTTTAAGCTTACCTTCTGTGAAACATTACATTTAAGTACTGGCATATTCAGAATCCTACAAGCACGATAACCATTGCTGCACGTGGTGTTCGGGGAAGTACATCATTTTCTCATTGACATTCAACCAATGAATCCGAGAAAATCCAGCACCTTTCTGTCCCTTGTTCTAAAACAGCAATCCATAAAAGTAGTGAAGCCTTCTAGCGTCAGTCTCTTGCTTGTAAAGAGAAAACCTTATGTTCTCTTCTCGTCGAAATGTAAATACGGCGTTTGATGTTGGACTTCATTTCTATGTCACGTAATGTTCAATTGATGGGATTTTGTCACGCATTGCCAAAAACTGAATCAAGAGATTTAATAAGACGTTCAAAGCAAACAATTTTTATTTGAAAGCTATGACAACATACCTCTGCGACCCTTCACGCGGTTAGCGATACGGAAAACTTTAAAGAATCCGAACGTGAACCGTAAAATATATCGCAGGGCCAGAAATCGCACGAAAACTGCTCAAATTGAATGATTGTCTAACGAAAAGATATCGCGCAATTCAATCATAGTCAAACTGTGACAATGGACTAGCGCCTATACAGCTGCAATAGCGTTTGATTTTTATCCCATCTAGAACATTATGTTCACAGAAGTTTCCTCTTCAATGATTTTAACATGGAAAACAAAACTGGTACTTATTCGTTTTAAGCAAGTTCATTTTCCATTGCAGTGGGTTTCTCAATGCAAATCACAGAAATCACACTTTTTGCTAGGAATTGTTTGTTTACATTTTCATACAGCCATTCTTTTACGTTATTTTGTGGTCTTACGGTTCAGTGTCGGAGTTCTGCAAAAAAAAACCAAAAAAAAACCATGCAATGATTTCAAACAGAAAAAAAAATGACTGATGTGATGTAATCCATACGCTAAAACTACTCATGCATTTCTCTCAGAACATAGCCTTAATTTTCGGTGTAAAGCCGATCGATTACGTGCTTTGTGTCACGCGCCACGCGAGAAGTGAGAAAACTGATCAAATTGTCATGTACTGAGTGTACAAAAAACAAAAAAATGTTTATCCATTTACCTCGTAGGAGCAAGATCAAAGTAAGCTTTGTTTTCTATTTTTCCTTTAGTCGTGATTATCATATGTACAAGATCTGTGTTCCATCAGTATCCTTGATTTATGTTTTGTATCTTAGCTAGTATTAGTTTACATAAGCCTTTTTGTATCGTTTGCTTTCAGTTCGAACCACACATAACCTCAATCACAAGCACAACTGACGTCGCATCACAAGTACATCGTTATCATCCTAATTCCTATTATTGATTCATCGCCTCTTTCTTATTAATAAATGCTACCGATTGATTTACTTTAATTTGGTTTTCATTCAATGTGCGTCCGAATGTTTCAAGCTCCTTAGTCTACACCTGGCTTCGCGTCTGGAAGGTCACAGCTACTGCAACCAAGGCCACTGGCCTCTGCTCTCTGCCTCTTCCATCAGGATATCCATCTCGCTATCTTCGATGTCAACTCCACTCAGTTTCGCCTGATGTTTTCGCTTCGCCTTGAATTTGTCCAGTAGTATTTTGAAATGTTCCTGTACATTTTTCTTCTTCACCTGAAATTTCACAGAGGTTTCATCATTCAGACGATCCGTGATAGCATTCCATACTTTTCCTAGATCTACAGTCCTTGTTTTGAACATCCATGGTTCTGAAGCTCTGACTTCTTTCACTAAGATCAAATCGTGAGTTTCTGTCCATTCCATGATCGAGCTAAAAGAGAAAACAAAACCTTATTAAAACAGTCTCCATCTATCGATTCAGCTTTCGGGAATATTCTAAAGTCTTAGAGACAAATCGGAAGAACAAAACAGCATTTGGTACAAGCAAGTGCTTGCAATCTAAAGCTTTAAAGTCTACAAGACATAAACATTGCTCGGAACAGTGTGAATCCAAGAAAACTCACCCATTTCGTTTGTTTTTCTCTCCTTCGCTGCGGGCTTCGTTTGCCATCTTTCTTCTTCACTCAACCCTTCAATGTGATGTGTGATTTTCACTGTTGAACAAAACAAATATCAAATATTTGCAAATAAAATACAAATATGAGCGTCAAAAAACATTTTTTGACTATATAGAGGAGTTTCTGTGTATTTTACGTGCTACAAATCGGAATATAAAGTGACCGTCTCTCAAGGCGGCAAAACCTACCTTTCTCGCCGCCGCCACTGTAGGAGCATGTGGGCAAAACTAAACGTGATTATGGTAATTAGCTCGAGAGCGGGAAATTTTACTTCCGGTTGACGTCCACCTCGCCGCCTCCAGTGTTTGCTTAAGGTCTCTATTCTCCGAGAGAGGTAAGATATGAAAGTTCTTACATTTTTATTTTTTAGTAAATTCTCATCACCCAAGATAGCGAATTGCCAGAATTGCCAATGGCAGGCTGAATTATATTTTTGTACCAGCTAGACTTTTTTCCCGTCAAAATAAAAATACTTTTTATCTTACCCATTTATTTATTTAAAAATTTCAAAGTGAAGTTGAGAAATGAAACGTACCCTTTCCTGTAGATGCTTTGATGACAACTGTACCATTGTCGTTTCATGTACAAAAGTGTTGTCTGTCTAATTCACCAAAAATCATTCTTGAATTAAAAGCTTTAAATGCTCTCATACCATCCAGCATAATAAGGGAAAGGGATCTAAGAATCTCCAAAGCAAAAGTGATAATTTGACCACTCGTATTCTAAAGGGGAGAAATCAGCTCCATTCAATTTTTAGGGAGCGTAAACAAAGCACGACAGCAACGAACATGGACGACGAAAGCATGTTTTTTTTGCAATTTTGTTTTAAATTCTCTTTTTGTACACATTTAGCTGGAGTAAGCTCTGAAGCCTAAAAACCCACCTAACTTATTGAGATAATTGCAATATTTGTGAGTAATATCTTTTGGCGTTAACCTCAGGGTCGTGATCGTCGTTCCATGTTTTGTATCACTGAGATGATAATTGACTTTCAGAAGTTTAGAAGTTTACCAGCAGTACATCAAATTGTTTATAGAAATATATCTCTGGCTAACCTCCCTGCTGTTTTAATTATAGGTTGAACTCTTTAACGCGGCAATTCAAACCCCCATGATGTCAGCAATATAGTCTTACTCTGTGCGATAAGACATTACATTTTTATAAATAAGAGCTCTTTGCCGCTCTTTGCTCTTTGCCGCTCTTTGTACATATATTTTCTAGTGTAGGATTTATTAGCGATTGGAAAGTAATCAATCAGCACACATATTTTATTAGGTCTCTTTTTCTAATTAAGAAACTGAAAACATGTGCCTTGTTTGTATTGAGTTATAAATACAGGAGTGGAAGTTTGGAAGTACAAGAATTGTTGTTGGAAGACGTGTGGCTTTTGACACATGTGTCTCTTGTCTCCTTGTTTCTAAGGCTTTTGTGGCTCAAAATGTTCTGTTTACTACCCTGATTTGTCGGGGAAGAGCCATGGTACACACAAATATCTCGTACGAAAAATGTCCCTTGGATTGGCCTCGTTCGATCTAGTCACATGAATAAAGTTGCCACATATTCAATGTGGTGACCTGATGGTGTAGTGAATATCACGCCCAACTAGTATTGCGGGGAGACGTGGGTTCGAATCCTGCTAGGGACACGAATTTTTCTTTCATTTCAGAGACGTGTGTCGAAACCCACTAAGTAAGTGATTTACACCGTTCTTTCATCGACTGAGAATAAAGAAATAAGATGGATCTGTTGAAACAAATGCCTGGAAATAAATCAAAATTTTACATTAACACAACGAAACATCATCATTAGCACAATACGGCCTCAAACCTTTTTCAGGAGTGATTAAAACTGGTTTACTTTTATGTACCTGGTTTTGAGAGCTTTAATGTCTTCAATAAGTAAACAATAAAATTTTGAAAACTGAGTTGGTTCTCGATCATGGCGGGCGCCTTTGACCTACTTATTTTGTTTCTGTCAGACTGATGCTTCTGTTGTCCAAGCGCACTCACTACACAGCAGTAAAGGATAACAAAAGCAATAAGTGTGAAAACGGCAATTTACACAGCTATGAAAACCTCACCTCCGAACATTCTTCAACATGAGAGAACAAGGGGAAAACAACGCATAGCCACAATTCCTTGCGCCTTTGATCTGACCTAGCTACCACAATTCCTTGGGTATCAAGGCCCTTGCAATGTGACCTTCTCCAGATTAGAGAGCTGCCTTCGTTCACTTCAGGCTCACTCACTACGGCAGCAATCATCCTTTATAGAATATGTTGTCACCATTACCCCACGGCCCAATGCGTATTGAGATAACATTGATCTTCAGTCAAATAAAGAGGCTATTAAGAACAAAAAGAATTCGTAATGAAGGAAACAACGCTTAGCGTATTTATTTTGTGAAAACAAAATAAATGAATAAAGTGCAACTTAGTTATTGTGGCCGTGGTTTAAAAGAATTTATTGTTCAAATTTCATGCACTGTACGAATTCCGATTTTCTGATTGTTTGATTTGTGTAACGTGACACTGGGTTGGGACGAAACAACCTCGTTGACATCATTGTCGTGGTGTAATAGCTGTGGTGTAAATTCAATACACCACGGCTTCAGCTGACTCAAACTTTGACGATTTTTGTCTGCAGTGTATTCAATTTGAATAATAAAAATGTTAACTCACTCATTGCTCGTAAATTATCTGGATTTACCTGCATTCATTCACTAACAATGAACTCGAAATTTTCAATCGGCGTCGTGCGGTATTGAAATTTCTCGTTTATTGTTAGTGAATCAAAGTGAAGAATGATCATCGCAGTAAATCTTCCAATTTAAGCAATTAGAAAGAAGAAGCCTGAAAAAATCAGGGCTTCAACGGGATTTTTCAGGCTTCTTCTTTCCAATTGCTTAAATTGGAAAATTTACTGCGATGATCATTCTTCACTTTGATCCACAACCGCAGTTCAAATATGAATTATTTCATATTATACTTCACATCATTGTTAGTGAACTCTTGCAGGTAAATCCCGATAATTCACTCACTGAATGTGTTAACCTGTATGTAAATCATTATTATAATCACAGCAGTGATTTGTGAATAAGTTTCAATAATTCTTGTTCATGGAATCCTCGGCCATAGAACAGTAAACTGCATAGAAATGTTACTGGTTTGCAATATCCGTAAATGATGTAATCAGTAAATTTCATCAAAAGTGAATGATTGCAGAAAAGAGTATTTCTTCATTTTATTGTAAACCCTTTGTTTCTGTTCCTCAGTCCACACCACTGTTGTTCTTGTTATCGATGGTTTGCCAAAAAGGATGTTTTCTGCTTGATGAAGGTAATCCTCTTTGCATCTGACTCCTAAAAATAAACATATTGCCTTCATGGTTTCTTCCGGTTTTGATATCAGTTCATGGCTTAAAACGTCCAAGACTGCGTGATCGCCATAAAGCTTTTTTATTTTTTCGTTGGTCTCGGTAAGCTCAAAGAAGGACTTTATGGCATCGTTTAAAGCTGCGGGTTTGTCTATCTGAAAATTGATAAAAACAAAGAGATACACCGTCATAAGTAAACGATCTCATTTAAACATGATCCTTGGGAAACTTTTAGGAAATTGTCAGACTATCGACTGATTTTTCACAATACTGTACTCAGATTCGTAATTAGCCAATCAGAAGCCAACTCTACTGTCCTGATATCCCACGATATCAAGTCACTGACTTGATATCCGACGATTTCATGGTCACTTTCAAGCAAAGTAATGTTAGCGTACGATAAACTGCAAAGTGGTTTTGCTAATAAACAAACAACTCGTAATTTAAGATTTAGCTGGTGTTTTGTGGTCGAAAAAAAGGCCCAAAAAACGTTCCTGCCAAAACTAAACTATAAACTAAATAAATTGTAATTTTCGCTCGATTTTAAATGCCGGTAACAGTTGTGTAGAGAAAGGATTTACACATATTTTGCTACCACGATTTGTTAGTTTGCTGGCTATATAACACTAGAAGTAAAATTATTTTTCATTCATCACTTTTTGCCCCGTTTGCCTCATATTATTCTCCTTGCGGGCCACTCTGTGTAACGCCTGGCGGATTTTATTACCGTAACGCTAAATTTTGGGCTGAATTTGGGTGCGGTTAATACCTAATCGTACTTTTTTGGTACGCTTCGTTGGCATACATGTATCAGGCTCGTTTGGCCTCGCCATTGGGTATTTTGACGAGACGCAACCATGGCTCGACCAAACTCGCCCGATATGCCGCTGAAGCGTATCAAAAAAAGGTACGATTAGGTATAAATATTCGTTAGTCCTTGGAGTTCTTCGAAAAGCTTCGGAGCATTTAAATTAGGTGAAAGTGAGACCACCTCGCCTGATCTTTGGCCATATTTTGAATTATTCAATTCTGTTTACACCTATTTGTGTGGGAGGCACAGTGGCCTCGTGGTTAGCGCGCTTGACTGCGGAGTGAGCGCTCCGGGTTCGAGCCCTGGCCGGGGACATTGTGTTGTGTTCTTGGGCAAGACACTCAACTCTCACGGTGCCTCTCTCCAGCCAGGTGTATAAATGGGAACCGGCGAATTTAATGCTGGGGGTAACCCTCCGATCGACTAGCATCCCATCCAGGGGGGAGTAGAAATACTCCCAGTCGCTTCATGCTACAGAAACCAGGATAAGCTTCGGCCTAATGGGCCACTTGGCCCGTATGCAGACTTTACCTTTTTTACCTTTACACCTATTTGTACCTTCTTGTACCTTTTTTGTTTTTCTTACTAAACTGTCAATAAGTTGCGCAGTACCTTTGTTTTTCCGTCGTTTACTTGAAGTCTTACGTTAAAGAGCCTCAGAACCCAGGTCGATATTATGTCGAAAGGATTTCTAATGACGTGAAGAAATTTTATTGGAATTCCTAGAGTTTCGTTAAGATCCTTAAGAATCGAGAACTTCTCAGGTTTCTCTGTTAGTTCCATGGTTGTTCCTCCTCCTCTCTTGTCTCCAATGACCTGTAAATTGAAGGATCCCTGATTGTTAGAAATCATTTAATACACTTTTTAGTGGCAGAGAAAGTTATGAGGACTTGACTGATTATTACAGTTATACACAACTAGTTTATCGTAGAAGACACAAGGATAAATGGTATGAATTGCGTATGCTATATGCCGGTAAACCTACGATACTTTTCATGTCATGTTATAAAACCCTTGCATTTAAACTTGTCTGTGGCAATCTCAATTCTTGTTCCCAGGTTTTCACTATCAAAAAAATTTTTTGACGAGTTTCCAAAACTTTCTCTATGGAGCAAATTTGTGACCTTTCACGTGAAAACGTACACTAACGGTTTTCCGTTTCTGAACGGTTTTTCCGTTTCCAGACTGTTCGTAAGCCGTTCGAAAAAAAATTGCATCCGTTCGAACGGCTTGGCTTAACCGTTCTAAAAAATTTGCATCCGTTCGAACGAGTTGGTAAGCCGTTCACTAAAATCGTCAATCCGTTCGAACGGTTTGGTCAACCGTTTGCTAAATTACTCAGTCCGTTCGAACGGTTTTGCCAACCGTTCGCGAAATTTCTCAATCCGTTCGAACGCTTTGGTCAACCGTTTGATTAAAAACCTACTGCCGTAAGAACGGCTTGGTCAACCGTTCGTAAACAAGTCAGCAACCCTTTGGCTTATTCAGTCTTTCAATAAAATCACCTACCTAACATCATCATTTTTGTTTTCTAAAGTCCAGGCAACTGCTTTAAATCCGCGATCTGTATTCAAAACTCACCTGAAAGTGCACTGATTGTCTTGTTTTCGCCGCGGTTAAAGGAAGGAATCAAAGTGGCTAAGAGCCACTCAACTTGGAAAATGGATCGTTTCTAAACAGTGATAATTTTGATGCCACGACTTGGGGCTTTAATCCGAAGGTTAAGTTAGTAAGGTTCGGAAGAACTTCGACATTCAAAGTGGTATCGATGTGGAAGAGAAAATCCTGTTTCGTGTAGAGAGCCACATTTTCGCGGACGAAGAGTTTCAAAGCAAGGGTAGAAATTTCCATGACTAAAGCCGCTTCGTTTCTCAGAATATTTGAAGCAATTCCTTGAATCGCCCTGCTTCCAAATCGAACACAAGATAAACTGAAAGGTTGATGCTTCTTTTCGTGGCATTCAATTGAAGATCCATTTTAAATCCAAGTGCCAGTCGCCAAATAATTTCCAGAAATGCAGCTTTCGAAGCGACCAGCTTCCGCGGCCCGGAATTCGTGAGCAAAAGAACAACAGTCACGCTGTTTGCTCCACGCTGATTGGATGCATTCTTTAGCATTACCCAATCAGCGTGGAGTAACAGCATGACTGTGGATGAGCTTTCAGAATGTCACAAACAGTATTAAAAAGTCGTTCGAACGGTTAGTTAAAGTAAAACGATTTTCTTACGCCTATTCTCCTTATTTGAACCTATGGGTATACACAACAAGTACTATCCTTTCAGGATGCGGGCCTGTCAGTTTGTCAGTGGATATTAATTCCCTTCACTTTGCCATTGATTTCGCAAATACTGCTTGCGACCGTTCGAACGTTTTGACAAACAGTTCGGTGGATTCATAAACCGTTCGAGAAATTTCATGATCCGTTCGAACGTTTTGGCAAACCGTTCGACAAAATTCATGAACCGTTCGAACGGTTAGGTTGCCCGTTCGGAATACTTAACAAACCGTTTAGCCGTTCCATGAAACCGTTTCAAACGGCTTAGTTAACCATTCGTAGACCGTTCGATAGCCATTCGTCTCAGCCGTTTAACGGAAAACCGTTAGTGTACGTTTTCGCGTGAAAGGTCACATTTGTGAACACTTCATTTTTTGTGAAATGGTGTGGACATATATTCAAACGGATCTTTCTAAAACACTCACATCTCAATATTTGCATACATACACGTCACATTTCAGTTTTATGTACATTCCGTTGTTACTAGCATAATTAGCATTTTTCCTACTTATAAATTCAACTTCTAGCGCTTTGTACATTAACTAAATGAAGATGACAGAAGTTTCTGTTGAAACATGTATTATAAACTAAAAGGTGTTGTCGTTTTCTTTAAAGTTCATACATGCATATATAGATAAATTTTGTTGCGTTTCAGTTACTGGATAAGAGTACAATTATTACATGCCCGCGGTTAGCAAAGCTAATCAATCAGAAAAATTAATCCAGCTTTACTTTTTGAATGATTTCTGGAAGATCAATGTAACATTCTTGTGAAACTAGAATTTTAAAAAGTGCTTGTTTTATTTTCCACTTAAAAGCATTTTAATGAACTTTTCGTGAAGACACGGGCATTATAATACAGTTATATGAGACAGTTATTTGTGCTTAATGTAAGCCAAAAGTGAATTACCTTTACACAGGGCCTAAAGTTCAACCTTGACTAATAAAAGTCTTGAAAATTTCCAAAAGAAGCTATGCGAAATATTTTACGTTAGCAAAAATAGCAAAGTGCAAGTGGTTTCTTGAACTGTGTGGACGATTGAGACCGAAAAAGAAGTGTTATTATTCCCTGTTTCCTCCTAGTCTGTCCTTGCGATTATCCAAGGTATAAAACCTGCACAAGATGCTTCAGATCTAAGTCTACTTTGAAAGAGGAAGTTAACGACATTGGACTATATGAAGTAACAGACCATCGATCAGAATTACCTTGATTTTACCATTGAAAGTTCCTTGCCACGCCCCGGGAACGTGATAAGAATAGATTTTATCGTCAATAATAACAGGTGTTCTAGCTCGAACCCCAAAGCTTGCTTGCCACGTGGAAAGTGAGTGTAGATTATAAAAGAGAAGGTACTTTTTCATGCCGGAGTTTCTTATGGCGTGGTCTTGGTAGATGTTCCAGCGCTGTATAATGTGGTATTCATTAGGAATGATGATTTCTGGATGTGCATCTAAAACTGATCCTACTAGACTGTGTGAACTTCTCGGGTATCCAATGAACATAACAAACGTCTCAACATCATCGTAGAGCTCAAACAGTTTGGTTAAGCTGTCAGGAAGGCTACCAGGTATGCAATGAGAGTCCTGAAAGACTATTTTAAAGACCGTAGAAAGAAGCACCCAGTAAATAGTAGAAACAGCAATGATAAGAGGCAGACAAAAATTGAGGCTCTAGGGAAATTTCTATCACAATAACAATAAGCTAGAATCGTTAAAATAATTTACATTCGCCATTAAGCGAAAATTATTATTTTTCACTTTTGCTCATGGATGTGACGTAACATCCATGAGTTTTGTGGGCACTCCAATGGCACTCACTCACTCACTCACTCGATTCTGATTAATTTATTTATTAAAGTTGAATTAAACATTTTTTCACCTACCTCCCCCACTAAGTATTGTTTTTGCCCTAAACACTTCTTAGCGTATGTTTGGCTTGTTTATTGGGGTACTAGAGAGGGGTAAATTTTTGTGCAACAAGATGGCGGAACTCGTCACGGAGGTCAAAGAGTCGGTCGAAGGTGGTTTTTCGTTCGATCTGTATACAGGAATTCCTTCGTGGGTTGAAAATCGCGAAGTTGTTACGCTCAGGAACACTAGCTGCTACAAATCGACGTTGCAATCCTAAAAGCCTGGGTAAAAGCCACATGAATGGAAATCTTAAAAGCTACGATATCTATCGACAGCAGTCCGGAGGAGGGATGAAGTGAATGCAGTGTCATCTGGAAGCCAAGGTATCGTTGTTTTTTCCTTAAAAACATGCTATAAGAGCAGTTTTAAGTACTAGTAATATAGATTTTCTCGTTCGGAAACTGCTCGATTCCGAAAATAGTCGCATGACAAAGCACATGGTTTTCTAATCGTTTGTCATTTCGTGTCATTGTTAGGTGTTTTTTTTACGGACTTGACTTCTTTCTGTTCAGTTGACAATTTATATTATCGGTGTTATGGATGTCGTTTGTTCATGAATGCTGATAAAAAGTCTCTCGTATCGTTGGGAACAAAAAAAGCATTATGGAAATCCTCCACTGGCCGGGGTAATTATAATGTGAAGCAAATGAATGTACAAACTGAATAGTAAGTTTTAACTTGACCAATTCCAAATATGTCATTGGTATCTATCGCTCAAAATCTAAAGTTACAATTTGAAAGTCAATTGATGCTCTAAATCATCTGAAGTCACAACTCGGTATTAACGGAACTTACAATTTTAACTCTACTGCTTGGGAATTTCAAATATATTCAAGGGATCTAATACAGAAAAATACAGAACAAAAGGCTCTAACAAAATATCTTGTAACAGACAAAGGATACACTCAGTTGATTTACCAGCCTGGTATACTACTGACTACCATACACAGATAGATCATGTTTAATTTATAGCAATGTGTCACATTGTGTACAATCAGCAAGTACCCTGGAATCTATTCCATGAAAGCTGTTTGAATCTTTGTTTACAATTTTCACTGTGTATCATATGAGATCATTTCATATTTAATTTAGCTGAATATGAAACTTTCCATGCCAAATAAACATCTACATGTAAATGTATCAAACAACTTTTTGAATCACATAGAGAAACAGTCACAACATTTATTTGCAGAAACAAAGAATGCTTTGAATTCCCTGTGTTTTTCATGTCCCTAAATTTGAATACCTATTCCTCATAAAGATTCAAAATTAAATGTTACTGTACTCTAACAAAATTTCCAGATGGATGACATAAGAATAAATGTTTCAGGTAGAAAGAATTATTTTAGATCCTGACTATTTCTTGAGGAAGCATGCCATTTATAACTGTCATTTTCTTTCGTAAACCCTTTCCTGTGTTGAAATATCGAGGAATGAATATCAAGAAATAAAAAAGCAGCAAATAACACTTTAACATACACCACAATTAGGTAAGTACCTTATTTTGTTTTAGGGCTGAGGAGGGGGCAGAGGAAATGGCAGCAAATTAAAGATATACCTTTCTCAAACTCATTAATAATTCATAAGTTTGAAAGCCAATAACAAATGGCTAAATTCGTCCCGTGCATGAGTTTTGATACCCAATGAAAACCTAGATGAAAACCACACGTGTTTTGGATATCGTATCCAAATGACACGTTGCTTTCATCTGATTCCTCATTGGATATCAAGATTCATGCATCAAAACAAAAGAAATTAAGCATAAGAACAGAATTTAAAAAAATTAGCATCCTTGGGAACTTGCATTTTAATAAAATAATTTTAACAATAAAACTCATGAAATTGGAAATTAAAACTGTTTTAAATACACATAGCGTCTGATACTAAATACTGTTCCATAAACAGTTTTCGGTGGATATCTCTTTACCTATGTTTTGCGGCTCCAATTCAATGACTAATACTACAGGCTAAGAAATTTCTAAAATGTGATTGGCTAAGACAAGTAGTATTTAAGCCAAATTTGAAATACTTACATGTAAAAATTATGCCAGTTTCCATGGTAACTGAGAAATGATTGTTTCTAATTTTAAAACAATGGCGGACAGGTTTCCCGATTGTGACGCGAAAGAACTGCAACAGTTTAAGGAAAATGCCACAAATTCGAACACAAAGAAAAGCACTAAGACCTGGCTTACTGTTTGGACATGGGCTGAAGAAAAAGGATACAGTCCGGATATTGTAAGCCACGAAGCCAAGGAACTTGACGAGAAGCTTCAAAGGTTTTTCGCCGAGGTGGGAAAGAAGGATGGTTCAGACTACGAGCCAGACAGTTTGCGGGTAATGATAGCTTCCCTTGACCGTCATTTAAAGGAAGTAAGCAGCAACATTTCCATTGCCAAGGACAGAGAGTCTGTCAACAGTCGCAAAGTACTCGAAGGGAAAGCTCGCTTCCTCCGTGGACAAACATCCCCGTGCATCAAAGGCACTAACCACTGAAGATGAAGAGCTGTTGTGGTCCAAAGGGCTCCTTGGCAGCCAGTCTCCGAAGTCCCTAATAGCCACAATGTGGTTTGTTTTGACGCAGCATTTCGGATTACGAGGCTGCCAGGAGCACCATGACATGTATGTGGAAGATTTTTCATTCAGCAAAGACGACAATGGCGTCGAGTACATCACGTACGAAGAAAACCCCACAAAAACACGTCAGGGCGGCCTTTGCAAAAAATGAAGAGTTGTTCAGCCAAAAATGTTTGCAACTGGTGGGCCAAGATGTCCAGTCAAGCTTTTGAAGACGTTCCTGTCACACAGACCCGAAGAAATGAAAAGCAATGGGCCATTTTACCTCGCGGTCATAGAGCGCCCGAAGTCTCAAGTGTGGTATAAGTGACAGAGAATGGGGATCCACAGCATTAATTCCTTCATGAAATCTATGGCTGCTCAGGCCGAGATTGAAGATAAAAGGCTCACAAACCACAGTGCACGCAAAACGCTAGTGAAGAAACTTAAAGCTGCCAACCAACCTTGCTCCACAATTATTGGCGTCACTGGCCATACAAACGAGCGCTCTTAAGCCGACTACGAAGAAGGCGATGAGAATGAACAACGGCTTATTTCATCAATCATAAGCTCAGCCGGTCAGGCAAGCACGTCCAACCAACGCCGTCCTCTTCAAAATGTTGGCCTTTCCTCTGCTGTGGAAAACACGCTGATGATGAACGAAGAGCAGTTGATGACAATCAACGATTTCCACGGCTGTCAAGCAACCATCAACTACCAGCTCAGCCAAAAGTTTCCCGAGTCGAGGTGCAATGTTCCACAGGCAGAACCCATTGCAGATGATTGTTAAACTTTGATTGTTTAAAACCTGTTAAAAACTTCCACCCTTAGAACCGAGACTTCCAGACATTCGAGAACAGTTTTATCCAAAGTTATGTGATGTTTGAGCGATCACATGTCTAATCACATGTTGTTGTAAACCCAATCAATTGAAATAAAAATGTGTGTTACATAAAGTGCGAAATTTCTTTGCCTTGTAGTATAAACAAAAAATAGCACGGTTTCTTCCTGGTATTTGGGATAAATACTGGCTCGTGATATTTCAAAACTCCCCAAATATCACTCGCCGTGGCAGCTCGTGATATTTTGGTGAATTTTGAAATATCACTCGCGGTATTTATCCCAAATACCCCTAGAAATCGTGCTATTTCCTATACAAATTTTCTTTGCCAACAATTCAGACTCCAGCATAACGATTTCCTTAATATGTAAGTCCAGCGCTTTGAAACCTAATGTAAATCAGGTAATATCTGAACGAACCTCCTGAAGGAATGGATATTTTTTCTTTACCTGAGTAATTCGCTATTCGTAAAAATAGTTTACGCGTATTTGTTTTATACCTTGATGACGGGGAATACGACTTTCTTGACTTAATTCTCTCCTTTGTATACCATTTTTGGCTCCTACACCGTGCCACTCCTTCCTCGCTCGTGGTTGGACGCTAGTGAATCATGCACACAAACGCGTTCTTTCGGAAAAGGGGAAATATTTAACACTGCATAATTTCTTGTTTCGTTTGCGAAAACATGTCACGGCATAATTTCCTATTGTTTCATTTGAGAAGCCATATCAAAAACTTGTGCTTTGTGTTTCATCAGGGGTTCCAAACACCTCGAAACAATCAAGCACTCGGTGTTTAGAACCCCTGATGAAACACTTGCACTCGTGTTTGATATATTACGTATAATTTTTCTGCATTCATTTTCATACCCTTTTAAAATATGTAACTATTATCTTTATTGTGTATTGCAGGTGAAGCAATTTGTACTATTGTAAAGTACATATTCGGGGGTCTCCCAGGGGGGGGGGGGGTCCTTGTTCCCTTCTCTTTTTACGCTATGTTCCCATGTTCCCGCAGCTTTTTTTATTTGTTTCCTATAACATATTGGCTTACCACATACCGCCACCCTCAATTCCCCCACCCCCCTCAAAAAAAAAGAAACGATGCTGATGAAACGGAATTGAAAAAAGGCATCTACTCCATGTTAACTTCTCATATAGTATCTCTATACACCCATATATTATTGTAGGCTAGCATGAAGTGATATATACTACCGCGTGGCAATATGTATAGGGATGCTATCTGGGAGGTTAACACAGAGTATATGCCAAGGAAATTGCCACTTACTATTTGTAACAATGGAACTGATCTTTAACAGCTTCTTAACACCTCCAAGTCAATCATCATTATACATAGACTCTTAAATATGTGTCCCTTCCTTGTTCGTCTTGATCATGTCAATGTGGTATTTGATTTTTCTTGAACTTCCCCTACACATTCTCTCAACCTTGCGATGGTGACCGAGTCTATGTGATTGATGATAGTAGACTGATAATGTACAAATTAATTTCTCAGTCATTCGATGATTTTGTCATTTACAAAGCTTTTCAGTTTTAGAAGAACCACACACGTGCTAAATATTTATCTCCCTTTCTGCTTCTCCTGTATAGGTTACTGCTTACATAAATTGGCGTCATAACAAATCGCCCATGCCTTTTTTGTGGCAGCAGTGAACGTACGAACTCGTTTTGCCGGATGATCGACCATCTGGTACTAGATAAACAATGTCTCCAGACGACTGGACGAGATCGCTTGATCTTTCCTCTCTTTCCCCCGCCCTTACATGTAACTGCCGTTTCTCCCTGGACCTCGCCAATCTTACGGAAATGAAATGGCTGACTCCTAGTCTGCTCTGTTAAATTCGACATTAATCGGCAAAGTGCCTATGTTGTCTTTTGTGGGTTGTTTTCTGTGGAACACTTTTGCCCATGCTTTATTCGCCAGTCTCTCATTTGCTGCACTTGTAACTTGGTTAACTGTGTTGACGAGGGCGGGGGCATTTAGACAGTTCTGAATATCTTAAATCAGATTACACTCTTGGTTAATGAGACTTGGCATTTGTGTGGGGGACATTGTCCAAAGAAAAGCTTTCACTTGTTTTATGAACTGACAATCTAAGTCGTATACCTCTTGAATTCTGGTGATCGTTCTGTCACGTGTAAAGGCCACTTCAGATGTAAACCAGATGTGATACCAAAGTCTCTTAAATTCTCAAGGTATTTAATTAGAGGAGAAACATCGCTTACCACTCGTAGAAAAATCGACTATAAACACTGTTCGTCGTTAAGATCTGTCAGCTTTCTGCTTCCCGCTAACCTCCATAACCTCTTACTCAGACTACAAGGAATATAAAAACCCTGTTTGAGGTCTTGTTATTGCAGTGGTGCCCAAATGACCATATGTTAAATCTCGTGAACAACCGTCTTTAATGTGTTTTATAGACAAAAATGTTTGCGTTTTGACTAGTTTATGTTCCCGTGTTCCCTAAAACAGGAGAACTGTTCCCTTGTTCCCTACGATATTTTCGCTTTGTTCCCTTGTTCCCCAAAACCCCTGGGAGACCCTCATATGCCAATATCCAAGATGAACACTGCAGTAACAACTGAAGTATAATATGAAAGTGACAGTGAGCAGTGCCATTACTGATACTGTATGTGTTTATATCAGCTGCCAGGAATAATATCACCATACTTAAAGAAACTGGCTTTAACACAAGTCTTAACACTTCATGGAAGTAATCTGAGAATTACAGATAGATGTGATTTACTCCTGCTTACAAAGAGAATAAGATGCTTTCAAGCCTTGTGTTAGCTACCACTTGAGCTGTTGAAACAGATTCTTTGCAAAAGACATTGGTTACAAGAATATAAAATGTCTCTCCAAACTGCACATATCATTTATTACATAATTGGTAACACTTTGGAACATCATCCGTGTAGGTTGCTTAAAGACAACAATGTCAACAAGTGAAATCCACCTGAACTCACTATATTGCATCAAAACTTAACTCGGAAATGAACCTACATGTAGAGCTTGACTGAACGTCTCCCAGAGCATTTGCCAATGCTCTCCACACACTCCCGTAGACCAAAATGCTGTGAATTGAAGAGCCTGTGTGTTTATTAACGCTTCTCTGTTTGAAAACCTCAGGACTTTCTTTTCCGAGAAAATCATCATTGCACCTTGTAAGCTTTTTAAAACTGAAATAAAATCATCGCTTAGGGATTCTGCTGCATTCTTGCTATTACCTTTGCCCTTCTTTTTAAGTAGTTTTTAGCTTCAAGACATTTTCTTGGGCGTTCAAAAGCTCGATAAGCTCGCAGAAATATTTGTTCAATTCTAGGCTCCTATATCTTCAGGATTTCTTTGGTTGTATTTTTAACTCAGAAATTCAATGAGCAGCTTCACGTCTTTTGTCATCTTGTTGCTCGATAAAAAATAGTCAACTGGCTTCTCTAAATGCTCAAAAATCTCGTGGATCATTGACCGGTTGTTAAATGTCCAAGTATTTTTGTACATTTGTAGACGCACCAGTTGGGAATTTTTAATAGTTCATGTTAGATTTACAATATTTGGTTATTTATTTACAGTGTCTCCAATTAACACAATAATGCTGAACACATAAGACACTTAAATAAAGTTATGATTATGATTATGATTATGATTATGATTATGATTATTATGATTATTAGATATTCAACGAAATTCGAGATCTCGAGGCTGAAATTCTGCAAGCGGTGTGTACAGACTCGTACAAGAATCTCACCCCGGAACAGATTTACAAGCTTCACGAGAATGATAAAAAGCGAATTACTCGTCTAGAGTTCTTGAGGTAGAACGGGGCACTGGAGGCATGTCTAACGAATGTCAACGTTACCATAGCCGTCTTGCTGAGCAACCTCGTTCCCAGGGCCTTTTCCCTGGTTTGGGAGTGGGGTGGGAAAAGGCCCTGGCATCGGCTGGTCATGTGTCCATCTTACACCCTGAAATCCTGGGTAAGATAAGATAAGATAAGATAAGAACTTTATTAAACGTGTCAAAATCTCTAGCGTACAACGTGCGTGTAATAAATTAGCGAGTTAGCATAATCAAAAGTGCTAAAATCACGATGGCAGAGAAACTGTCTGTGATATTCGACTTGGATCTCCTTTTAATCGTTGTAACTTTCTGTTGTCTTGTTTAAAGCCACTTCAAGTGAAATGTTTTGAATATTTCCTGCCGACTGGCTGTGGCAAATCTCTGCTGTTTCAGCTTCTACCGGATTTCGTGCCTGTCAAGGCGGACAATAATATTGTGTAAAATGGGGTTGACTAGCCTACATGACTTCTACGGTTCGTGACATTTATACATTTGCCGCTTTTGTTTGGTCACTCGACTTTTCGCTTCACTCGTGTTTATGAAGACCACCATTGAGCCGTTAGACCGTGCTGCGGCAAATTTTTAGAGGTCTTCCTAGGTCTGCATGATTTCCGCTGTTATCTGCATGTCGCTTCGTTGAGTTTGACACCTCTGTAATTGCATTGTTTAGGCTCATTTCTCCTAGTATTTGTTTTTTTGGAGGAAAAATATGACACTTTAGTGACTTTACCGTTAACATTTGCTTATACTTGTATTCTAAATTGTGATGCCGGGCCCGACGGTACTGTAATTAGATCTGTTTGCAAGTTCAGTATGGGGTAGTTTCTTGTCACGGATATCATATTCTCCCTCGTGCCGTACCTTTAGTTCCAGACAGACGTTTGTCTAGGGAAATTCTTATGTTTCTTGCAGCTATCTGATCGAGTTTATGTTTCTGGAGCCCAAAGTATAGGTTTATTCCTCCTTTGATCGTTCTGGCACCACAGGATTCAAATGTAGCCATTCCCCTGCAAGACCATTGACTGTTTTGCGTGTTGTATGCTAGCCTCTTCCAAGCATTGCCATTGCTTGGCCTTATTCAAAAGATTTACCATAGCATAACCTGCGAGCGAAAGGTCGAGTGACCGAGCAGAAAACGGCAAATGTATAAATGTCACGTTCCGTAGAAGTCATGTAGGCTAGTCAACCCCATTTTACACAATATTATTGTCTGCCTTGACAGGCACCAAATCCGGTAGAAGCTGAAACAGCAGAGATTTGCCAAAGCCAGTCAGTAGAACGGCAACAATATCTTTGCCTTTCAGTAAAAATTCAAAATATTTCACTTGAAGTGACTTTAAAGAAAATGACGGAAAGTTACAACGATTAAAAGGAGATCCAAGTCGAATAGCACAGACAGTTTCTCTGCCATCTTGATTTTAACACTTTTGATTACACCCAGGATTTCAGGGTGTAAGATGGACACGTGACCAGCCGATGCCAGGGCCTTTTCCCGCCCCACTCCCAAACCAGGGAAAAGGCTCTGGGAACGAGATTGCTTGCTGAGCTACTGGCAGTGAAGAAACTGAAGAGTTACGCTTCCACTATCCCATGGATTAAGACACGGGTCTCATTTGCCATTTT